>JAOBYJ020771015.1:0-12716 GCA_025403565.2 Palythoa heliodiscus | reverse complement strand
TCACCTTTTTATTATAATTATATATTGTAACTGAAAAGCCCATATTGGGAGGTACAATAAATGTATGTATGTATGTAATTACTACTTTGTTAAAAACACTTGCTAATAATTAAAATCGATACCTGAACGGGTGCTTTAGACAGTTAATGAGAACAAGCCTGGGTTATCTAGTACTGAAAACAATTATTCCATCCATTTGTGAAAAAAATTCTATATTTTTTCCAATTGAGAAAAATTGTAATTGTTTTCGTGAAACTATAAATTATATATTCTTTTTGTCACAAAGGTCCCGAAAAAGGTTCGGACCCATGAACACACAACGATTCAAACTTATCCACAGATGTAATTAAACGTGTCTAATTTAGTTGTTAATTTCCTGTTCGATTCGGATGCATTTCGAAATTTTTTACATTTTCCATTAGTTTCAACATGATTGGAGCTACATCTTACCAGGACAAGGTACGTTTGTGTTGCACTGACGCGACTCTCCTGAGGGACCCACGCAGTCAGCCCCTCCGTTAGATGGACGAGGATTGTTGCAGGCTCGCGTGCGCTGTTGGGTTCCACCAACACAGGTCTTGCTACATGTACTCCATGGTCCCCAGTTACTATAATTTCCATTTACTAGGAGACAATAAATCGTGATCAACATCATGCACTCTTTCAGTTGTTTTAACCAACTGGAAAAGAATTAGTTGCTCAGAAGGGAGTGCAACGTTTTTCTTTGTTTCCTCTTCGGGTTTGTATAGAAAATTGCGTAATCTGAGAGCAATTCGTAATGTACCTATTAATGGTTACCATAGCAACTTTGATGGGACACTACAGTGGCCAATCAAGTATATCTGTACTTTTCTTGTCCAGTGTGGAGTAGTTTTATCGTGTATATTGTAATGCAATTAATTGAACAATGTTCTGCTTATTCCTAGCAATGTTAAAGCGGATTTATTCGTTATATTGCAAAAAGGGCTCATTAGAACAAATGGTATCTCATGAAATGAATATCCTTGTATTGGTCATTCTGTATTGCATTACTGAGGAAATAGTTCAGATAGTCCAAAGGCAGCGTTACGTATAAATTCAAATGTAATTTTACCTGGGCATGAACGAAGGGTACACGCTCGGGTGTCCTCGGAGTTACCTACGCAACTTTTCCCACCGTTCGCTGGAGCCGGGTTGCTACAACTTCTCGATCGCCTTTGAATGCCATTACCACAGGTCACCGAGCACGAGCCCCACAGGCTCCACGTGGTCCAATTCCCGTCAACTAGAAATAAAAAATTTAAATTGGGTTATTTGATGAGCCGTTTTGAATCAATAACCTTGTAACCTGAAATTTATTACCCTACTTTATTTAGTGAATAATAAGAGATCATTTTATACCTGGGCATTGGCGTAGAGTGCAGTCTCGTCGTTCTTGAGCATCTCCAATGCAATTTTTCCCTCCATTAGAAGGACTAGGAGCGCTGCAGGTTCTCAAACGAGTTTGTTCTCCTCTGCCACATGTCACGCTACACGCACTCCATTGGCTCCACGTGGCCCAAATTCCATCCACTGATACAAAACATGCAACAAGAACGCTTTTGTAAATAATGGAACAAGGAAAAAGAGTTAGAACAGACAACAAGTTCTTCGTATAACTTATGTATTGTTTCCCAAAGTTTGAATCTGCAAGATTTTTCCTCATGGCTCAATGCTCTCCTGTTCGCAATGACACTGTACATTTTATAAAATAGATATCAAATATCTTAGAAGGTCGTACCGGGACATGGGACACCACCATTACACTCTCGTGATTCGGTGTTATTTCCGACACATGGGCTCCCCCCATTAGATGGGGGTGGGTTGGTGCAGGTTCGAGATCTGTTTTGTGTGCCTCCGCCACAGCTTCTAGAACATCTTCCCCAGCTACTCCACGAAGTAAATCCACCATTAACTGAAATAAAATAAGTTTTAGTTTTACAAACGGTTATTAAAATATTCTTTAAAGTGCCAAATCTAGATAATTTGTTGAAACAACATAAGCTAAAAGTCAGTTGCAAAAGAACACATGTTTTTAATTAATCGTACTACTTAGAATTTAGGGCTAACATATATTTCTTTCAGTAAACTGTAAAATAATAATTTATAACCAGCCCTAAAAGCTCTTTTGATGAAAATCAGATATAATATATGAATGCTCATACCTAAAATACGAAAATGATAAATTTGTTGGGAAAATATTTGTAGAACAATAAAACAATTTGAAAAGCATAATAAAAGATTATAGAGGAAGTCTCTTATGCCTATATCAAAACGTCAAGTACATTTGCTATAAATTGCGGCAGTAACGTGTTTTTTGTGGTCACGTGCCACTTCCGTGTCACATGACAAGCGGCAGGCCAGAAGCCAGAGAGTTCGACCCTATATTTTCAAAAGCCATTTCACCTGACCATTATATCAGCCTGACCATGAGCGTAAAAAGCGGCGAAAGGTAGCTAAGGTCGTTTATTTACTTCCAGTAAGTGATTTTTAATTGCTTTAGAACACTTAAAAGAGTAAAATATTAAACAAAGATAAAACACACAAAAGTTTTCGATCAATGTGTTATCGTCGCTGATTTTTAGGAAGAAATATAATTACAAAGGCGAAAGGAGATAAAGAGAAATATTTTACTTGGTTTATTAGATTCGTTTAGAATTTGGGAAATACTCTAAATGGAAATAAAACGTAGGGTTAATGACTTTTGAAAAAAAAAGAATGATAGGGGTGTAGGTTTTGTCTTTGTTGCTGAAAGTAGAGAATTTTTTCGTTTTCCATGCAATTTTATGTTTGCAGGCATGCCTTCAGTAAAGATCAATGCAGATTCTCTGGGGTCATTAAACCTGTGAGTCAGTAGAAAGATGGTTTCTTGAGGTTGGTTGCTTTGTGTGTTTGAAATCTCTATAAAAAGAATTCTTGATTTATTTATTTTGTGTTTTGCTAATTTTGATACCACGTTGATGACTCAAAGTTTTCATTACTATACGCCTTAATCTATCCTTTAAAGAAAAGCAATGCAAACCTGGGCACGCTGTTGTTCCACATAATTGTGAATCATTTCCTGGTCCGACGCAATCTTTACCGCCGTTGATTGGAGGAGGATTGGTACAATTGCGCATGCGCGTCTGAACGCCACCTCCACAGGTTTTATCACAGGACCCCCAGATACTCCACTGGGCGTAATTGCCATCAACTAAATAATATAACGTAAAAATATTACTCACTTAAATACTTACTGAGAGAGCCAGAAGAAGAACCTTATGCTAAAAAAGCGTTCAAAAGTCCCAGTCAATGTCAACATCATTCTTACAGTTATTGTCACAGCTGTTGTAGACATTACTTCGTGCCACAACTTTTATCAAGTAAAAATTAAATAACTTGATTTTGAACGCATTTAATGTTTTCCCTTACATCTCTTGGTGACAGGTGACTTGGACTAATTCTACCGTAGCACAATAGAAGTTAACAGGTTAACATCGCCATCGTCATCAATATTATTATTCTTATTACTATTACTATTGATAATATGGGCCATTATTTGCGCCCACATGGAACTATTTTGAGCTAAAGTGATTAGAAGAATCGAACTTTAAAAGCAAAACCTATTCACTTTGCACTTAAATGTATCATTTCTTTGAGAATCTATCAAAAGGCACACAGTATATCAAAACAATAAGATGGTGAAAAAGCGAGTTTTAACAATGTTGGCACTTAGCGAGGTCTACACCTAGTATCATACCTGTTATTGTTTTTCGTATAGTCTGGGAAATAGGACCTCCCAAAAATTGTATAAAAAGCTCGACAATTTCGTGCCGCTTAAGAAGTTTTTTCCCGCTTGAATCTTGAATGATAAGTGCTGCTTGGACGTCACGTCCTCGTTGGATGGGTGATCCTACCAGCCACAAAACACCGCTTGCCGATACTCCGGCTGGCACGCTGGAACTAGATGAGCACTGAGTTATATGTTTTTTATCCAAAGGTTTTCTTATTTCTCTCTAGAAACTACTTATCCTATCAATATTTGCAGTAAAGGTATTCTGGAATGAGGGGGGAGGGATGAGTTGACGAGTAGCTATCCGCTCAATGCGGAAAAGTTTTATAAATACGGTAAAATTATGTGTAATGTTATAAATTTCAAAACTGTTGTAGTCTTATGTTTTAGTTTTGTTGAAACCTGTTAGTTTCCCAGAAAGAACTTTTACCAGAAGCTGTTTTATATTATATATAGTTCATTTTAGTTTAGAAGTTTCAGCAGAAAAATTTAAAGCTCCTTAGATTCGCCAAAACTTAATATTGAAATTTGACTCACCGAAACTTTATGGTCGCTGCTTCAGCAATGACTGCACGGAGTCTTAACTCAAACTGACACCACTGAAAGGAACAAACCAATTGGTCAAAATCAAAACTTGCTCAGCTGAAGTTTAAGTTTAAATTGAAAAAGTTACTAGGTATAGCACGTGAAGGTTAATCGGTGAATGATAAACGACAACAAAGCTTGATGTTAACAGAAACGACACTTGAAATTGCAATGAAAAACCAACAAAGCTCTTTATGACCATCAAGTAGGGGAAGAGTGAGGTGGCTACAGCGGCCCATACAATATAATAAAAAGTCTTAATGGCAACTGCCCAAAATGGGCTTTTTAAGTGCCATGATACAAGTTAATATAGGGCTCAGTAGTCGAGGGTCTTACATAGTCTACTTCAAGCGGCTGATATGTACTGGAAACATTAAGAAATGCCCTCAGCAGAACAGACAGACCACAACACCGGGGTCACTACCGTAGTCTTTTCGATAAGCGCGTGGGTTCCTTTACGTTGTCCGACAGAGTGTCGAGAGACTGTACCTACGGTTTGACGTCCCCATCCGAGAAGACGCAAAGGTCTAACCAATTTCAGTTGTTAGAGCAACGGCAGCACCTTCTCAGTCATTTCAAGACCCAAACCTCCCGCACGGAAGACTGGCTAAACCGATAAAACTGAATTTCCAGTTTTGTCTTTTCTTTGATTTTATCTGAGTCACTCATTGTTGGTTTTTGGTTTTTCGCTTGCTTGGCAAAGAAAAATGTGATGAGAAAACGATAATGTTACTAATATTTCATAAATGCGTGTAAATGAGAACTTGCCTCCGAGAGAGTAGATCTTAGTATGTTGATAATAATGGAGTTTGCAATTTCATTTCCCGACGGATGGTGACCGGGCCTTGTCGCACAGCTGGTTGTCGGGGTGACAGTTGTAACAGATGATGCTGCAAGGGAATTTGTAGAAAATTAATACATTGGCAATTAGCATTTGTTCTGAGAAATGTAATCAGCAATCAGACACACATTTCAGTACTTTGCACTGAGGTAAAAAGAAAGTTCTCCTCAAGTTGAATTACTGAGTTGCAGATAGGAATCGAAACTGTGACCCTCCGATTACCGGTTAGATGCTCTAACCACTCAGCTACAGGAACTTGCAAGGGGAGCCGAGTCACTGTTTAAGTTCTCTGTAATCTATTTATTTCCAATAAACATTGGTATAGGCGGAACTGGTACTGAGCTGTCGATCATAAGTTATTCATATAGAATTTATACTGAGGTGTTGTGTTGTTCATATAGAATTTGTACTACGAAATTTCTAAACGTTTAGGATTGTTGCACAAAGACATAATCAGAAATAAGTATTGGGGTATAGCACGGTTGTTATAAATGGCTAATAGTTCTTTTAAACAAAACACCCAATTTAAACAGCTGTGACATTTGAGGTCTAAAAAATACAAAGGTAGAGTCTTTTAAAGATGTTCTTAATTTTTTTTCCTTTTTAAGGAATTACCGTTTTTATAAAATATGTTCGCATAAAAAAAATTGAATGTGTTTGTCCTTCATTCTGTAACGTGTTTTAGGGTTACACGCTGGAATCTACTGAACGTCCACAAATTATCAGGATAAGTGCTTACTACCAATTTGGTATCACATTACAACGTAAGGAAGGATTACTTGGACACGGTAAAGATGAACAGTCCCTCTGTTGACTTGCATCGCCAACGCACGTCCTTCCTCCAGCAGACGGTGGTGGGTTAGTACATGTTCTTGACCTAGTTTGGGTTCCTTTATTGCATGTGACGGAACAAATACTCCACGAACTCCAACCGGACCATTGACCATCGACTGTGGCGTGAAAAAAAATGATATTTTGGAGCGAAATAACACATTTAAAGAAATTATGATAGTGTTTAGCAAAGAAAGTGATTCATGACTGACTTCTGGATGGCCTTTAAGGCAAATTTCATTTTTAGGAGAAGAAACAATTTTCAAAATCTTTCTTGTACAAAGTATGCGCAACCTATCAACAATCACTTCTTTTTCATTCTAAACTAGTAAATTAAAATATAAAAAACGTTTCCTTGTTCTGGAGCAATTGCGAGAAGGGACTACTAGTTAGATACAACCACGCTTTACAAAGCAATTCGGTTTAACCTACACGATACGGTCTTTCCTAGAGCGATAGTGAAGTTCATAGCCATGGCTCCCAGTATCTGATTTAGGTTACGTTGATTCCAATATGTTCCGCCTCCAAGATTGACACGGATTCCGAGCTGAATATCCTTGCCTAGAACTCTTGGGGAAACAGGGCTGATCTCGACTTGTGTGCTGTTTCTTATTACCGCTAACCTATAACAGAAAATAAGGAGAGGTAGTTCGGTTCAGAAAAAAAGAACAACAGAAAGAGCGGCTAGAAGGGCATAGCCAAGAGTAAATTGTAGTCCTACTTATTTTCAAGTATAAATACCTGCGTATGAAGTAAAAAATTTTGAAAGGTTAACTCCTGAAAAAACCTTTGCACAGCAGTAATTATAGGCCAGTAGAAACTTTAGGCCAAGCAAAACCTCATAAGAAAATTAAAGATGCGACAGAATGCTGCTTTGTTGTTTAGTAATTGTTTAAACGCCATACTTTTGTCCCTTACCTTGGTGGCGAACCTGATGCCCCAAGTGGTTTACACAGCGGATTTGATTGACAAAACATATTAATGTGACGTTGTGTTAGGCCTGGCAACGATTTCCGAAGAGCACACCACTGAAAAAACACAAATAAGATTTGAGTTGGTCTTTAGTTTCACATTTTTTAAAAATGTCTTACAGCAGGGTCAATTATAGTAAATACAGGAAAACCTTTCGACAAGTAGGGTCCTTGTTAGGTCTAAAATAATTGGATTTACCGTGATAAGCAACTTTGTTCATGAATATTAGGTTTTGGCAAGGTTTCGATTTATGATTAGAATTGGATTTAGGATAAGAACTAATCGAGATGCCCGGCCGATTAGAACTATCTACAGTAGGATGATCAGAACTACCTACAGTAGGACGATCATGGCTGCATACACTAGAACGATGAGGAATACCTACACTAGGATCATGCGGAGAACGTACACTAAGACGATCAAGGCCACCTACACCAGGACGATGAGGACTACCTACAGTAGGATGATCAAGGATGCCTACACTAGGACGATGAAGACTACCTAAACTATTAGCACGAGGACTACCTACACCAGGACGATTAGGGCCACCTACACCAGGACAATCAGGGCCACCTAAACCAGGATGATCAGGGCTACCTACACCAGGATGATCGGGGCCACCTACACCAGGATGATCAGGGCCACCTACACCAGGACGATCAGGGCCACCTTTAACCAGGACAATCAGGGCCACCTACACCAGGATGATCAGGGCTACCTACACCAGGATGATCAGGGCCACCTACACCAGGATGATCAGGGCCACCTACACCAGAACAATCAGGGCCACCTACACCAGGACAAACAGCGCCACCTACACCAGGACAATCAGGGCCACCTACACCAGGATGATCAAGGCCACCTACACCAGGACAATCAGGGCCACCTACACCAGGATGATCAGGGCCACCTATATCAGGATGATCAGGGCTATCTAGACTAGGACGACGACGACTATCTATACAAGGACGATGAGGACTACCTACAGAAGGACGATCAGGGCTACCTACTTTAGGACCATGAGTCTTTGAAAAGCCCTTATGGGGAAAGATAATAAGTATGTATGTATGTATGTATGTATGTATGTATGTATGTATGTATGCATGCATGCATGCATGCATGCATGCATGTATGTATGTATGTATGTATGTATGTATGTATGTATGTATGAGGACTACCTACAGTAGGACGATCTTATAGATTTACGTAGTATGACGAAAAATGGTGAAATCCATCATGAAGCTATTATCCTGAAAGGATCCCTGGTTCGTCTAAACGATACACTGAAGATAGGCTGCTGGAACGTTAAAACCATTCATAGACAAGGGAAGACCGCTATGATTACTTGTGAAATGAGAAATTATAACCTTGAAATGCATGGAGTCAGTGAAGTGAGATGGACCGTTTTTGGAAGAATTAAAACAAGTACTAGAGAAACCATATTATTTTCTGGAACAGATAAATAGCAACACCGGATGGTAGACGGGACTTAAGCCTACCACGCATCACGTGGAGAAGGAGGTGAACAGGAAAGGAACAGACTTGAACGGTCGACATGGAACATCGTAGACAGTGTAGCGAAAGAGAGAAAGAGATGGAGGCAGTTTATGGATGTTGCCTCGTACGCCACGTGGGCAAAGAGAATCTTCTGATTTGATTGATTATCGGAATTAATAATAAGACTAAAGTAAAGATTAACAGTAACAGAAGAACAATCTCATAATATCATCTGTGGCAGGCATGTAAGGCAAAAGCATCAGATCCTAGAAGTGGATTGGATGTTTACCTCCAACAGGTTTAACCCTCGGACTATAAAACGCACGTAGGTGTTTTCTGCAAACTTGATGTCCACTGCAAAAAAAGGAAAACAGTCCATCTTTATCTATTTCTAACATAGAGTACTAAAAGATAAAAACGACACACTCTGAAAAGTATGCAAAGTCTGTCAAGAATTGCTGGATAAGGCAAGCAAAAGTAGAATGACAAAGAGCTTTTAATGGAAAACGTTTTTGTTTTTGAAGTCAATTTTAACTTACAAAGGGATCATTTTGAACATGGAAATTTTGATGGTTGAACAAAACTAACCTTAGCTATAGCTCGATAACGAGACGTCAGTATCATTGAAATTATCAGAAACAATTGTTTTAGATTAAACCGCGTTTTAGCAGTTGTTATTTTTCATTGTTATTTCAGGGAAAGAAAATGAAGATCATTTGGTTGTTTCCATCCCTTAGAATAATTGAGCTCAAATGAGTAATTGAATAATGAATAATTGAGCTCAAGTGGTCAAGATGACAGCCAAGGCGGACACAAATAACTATGCGGTAAGTAAATAGTAACAATACCACCAGTGAAACATTTCTAGGTCCAGAATAGCTATCTATGGCTGCTAATACTCAGGATCACTTTTATTTAGGGCTACTCATGTGGCCTTAGTGGCAATTAATAGTCGCTTCAAGTTACCATTAGCACGCAGGTTTAAAAACTGTTTACTTCGGTGATCATTTTAAACCTTGGACTACAGAAAGTATATGTCCAGATATCTAGCCAAACCAACAAAATAAGTACCCCCCCCCCCCCATCTACCCCCCTTGTACGTTAATGTTACGATATTCGGACTGTGTCCTTAAAAGTTAACTTTGATCTTTCGAGAAGCAAACTGAATTTCTTTTACCTTGACAAGTCCATCTGACAACACCACATATGTCATCAATCGAATTTCTCAGGATCTTCTGTAGTTGCAGCTTAAGAACAGCACGGCGCGACATTGGTCCAGTTCTGTGCAGTACCACCATGTTGATAAGTAGGTTTCCTTTGTCCTCGGTCAGGGAAATGATGGAGACGAGCTCCGGGGTGACGGTCACCCCATTACACTCGCATGAAGCTTGTTGACAATATTTCGTTACTGCGTTAGCAACTCGCTGCCGAAATTGCCTGGATACCGCTTCCGTCCACTGTTGACAATAGAATTGTTAGAAAGATAAGTGAGTCCTATAATTTATTAAAATATTCCATAATAATATTATTATCATGATAGCTATTAGTACTATCAAGACCTCGCTATGATACTTTTCCATACAAATCTTCCACTCAGTTAACAATATCTTATCATTAACAATTATAAATAGCCATAGCAAAATAATAACAAAAATGATAACATTAATGAGATAATGCTGCTAAACCAGGCTGTTTAGATATATACATTAACTAAAACAGCATTAACTATATTGAATGCGAAAATTTTCTAATTGTTTTAGGACGGTGTAGTGTCTCGCCGTATTACAGGCATTCTGGATAGCGTGTGACAAAATTTAGAGAGAAAAGTAAGTTTTTTTCTGAACAACAAGTATTTTTTGTGAACAAATAGCAGGAAAATTGGGCTGTTTTAGGGCTTTTATTTATGAAAAATGCTGCTTACGTTTCTATCACTAATAAACTATTCAAATAGAAACATACTTGAATGAACATTAGTCAATGAAGATGACAATGATAAAGACTGCAAAGAGATCGTGTATTGAAAATGCCTAATATAGATTAAACATTAGAGATCTGTAACCCTTGGACGACTGGTACAAGTTGAAGGATAATCTAATGATTCAATCACTAGTCTACAACTAAACTTCTAATGCAGATTCCATATCAAGCCCTTTAAGCACTCAACCACCACAAAAAAAGAAAAGGAAGGGTTTAAAAGGAAAACTGAAAAATGTCATAAAAGTAGGACTTTTTGGGGTAAGAAAAACTAATTACGGGTTTTTAGGAAATTTATAACCACCAGAATGCCGGGTATTAAAACAAATAATGAAATCTGACTTAGTACCTGGTCAATAACCATGCTTTTGACAACAAATTGGATACTTTGCAGGGATTCTGTTGGTGTCAGCGGACAAAGATTTGCTTTGCAAACTTCTGTTTGGTTTGATGGACCAACGCAGCCGGCGCCACCATTTGACGGGGGAGGGTTGGAGCATGTTCTTGACCGGATTCTGCTTCCCCCTCCACAAGATTTTGTACATCCGGACCAGGTTCCCCAGTTTGTGTATTGACCATCCACTGCAATATAAAGACGTTCTGAGTGCAAATATGGTACCAACACTGGAGTGTTTGTAAATTAGACGGGCACAATGTGTGCATTAGGTGGGTAATATACGCTATGCAGGATATTATCTTCATTAACGTAGCCCTGAAATAGACTGTTTTCAGAAGCAGTGATTGATGTTGTCAAAACATCAGTCACTGCTATTGACAGCAGTCACTCTCGGAACTACTCCACCCCTTAAGATCACAAGATTTACTGCAGATGTGATACAGTATATGGTATACTACATATAGTGTAATATTTACAGAAGATAATTTATATCAAGCTAAAAAGGTGCTGTTGGCATAAAAAACAGCAGAGGGGGAACTCTAACCTGTCAGACATAAATTCTTCAAATTCTTGTACATAATTAAAACTTATAAAAAACTCTCGTGGTTTGTGTCAGCGTGCAAGCGAATACTAACGTATAATCCACTCAGTTTTTAAAAGGTTGTATGATTAGCTAATAGCAACTAGTATAGTTGAACAGTTATCAACGAATACTTGTATTTACCTGGGCACTCCTTTACTTTACAAACTTGTGACTGTGTACGGGGTCCCTGACAGTCCTTGCCCCCATTTAAGGGAGGGGGGTCAGTACAGGACCGCGTGCGTGAGTGGACACCATTCCCACAGGTCGCAGTGCACGCACTCCATACACTCCATTCGGAAAATCCTCCTTCCACTTAACATAAAAATAAAGCAAATTCAACCTCTGGGAGAAAAATAGCACCAAAAAATAATACAACAAACATTTTGAAGAAAAAGTAATGTTTAGAAGGCTTTTTAATTAACAATTATTCGCCTCAGATTCAGTGAATATCTGGTGAATATTCCCCGACACGAGGTCCAGGGGTATATTCACCACCCAGATATTCTCTGATCGTGAGGCGAATAATTGTTTTAGTAAAATTACTTAGGTTATTATCAGAGAGAAAAAATAGCCAAGCGAAAAAAGTTATGTATATTTTCAATAATTCAAATTTCCACGCGTCATTGATAAAACGAAATTGCTTGGAAATGTACAAAAATCTTTGCAATCTTTGCACACAAAAAGTTGCCAGATGTACGAAAATCTTTGCAATCTCTGGAAACATTCGGAAATTTTCGGAAATCTTCGGAAACTGTTTATAATTATTTTTAAGGCATTTTTACCATTTTTGAAAATTTTCGGAAATATTCGAAAGCGTTCGGAAATCTTCACTTCAGAGATTTTCAAAAATTTTCCAAAATGGATAGAAAAAGTTTCTAAGAGCACTTTTAAGACCTCAATATAATAAGTGGGTCTCCACCAATGAGAGCAACGGGAAACTATAATCACCTGAGTAATTTTACTAAAACTTGAATAATAATAGTATCAACATTAATACTAATACCTGACTTGCTAATCACCCTAAGCAGCCAGAAACTGAATTTCAAAGGATGCGGCTCAGCGACGTCTGACCGAAGAAGCTGTGCCGCCGGCTAGGCGCTCCGTCCCAGAAAACAATCCATACATAACCTCGGAGCATAGAACCACAGCCAGATGTAATCAGCTGAGAATCAATTATCAATGTGCTGAACATTTTACATCTAAGCACTCGACCCCAGAACACGATCCATACATAACCTTGGAGTAC
>JAOBYJ020770905.1:0-12717 GCA_025403565.2 Palythoa heliodiscus | reverse complement strand
AACGTTCCAGATATGTGCGGGTAAACTTTGAAGTTTGCTTGTCAAAATTTTGCAAACTACCAAATAAAAATTACACAGCGATTTAGATAATTTAATAAGCTTTTCAGTGATATATAGGGTTACGTTGCGAAATAACAGAGATATGCTTAATTACATTACAGCATATACCAAATCGCGGGGTACATTCATTTCATACAGCTGTCGAACTTTATCCTGCATACTTCGATAGCCAAGCAGGCCGCCAGGGCCTTTTACCTCCTTCCTTACAACACTCTGTACATCCGCTACAGGAATACTGTAGTCCGTGTATTTAATCTCAAAAAACTGTAGCCTTCGAGCGAGGGTGCGAATGCTCCACGCATACATGGGGTATTCCATCCGAACGAAATCGAGAATCTCTTGCCTTTGCAAATTTCTGTGCACATACTTCTCGAGGTCTGCTTTTGGCAGCATGTCGTTTTCCCAGTCAGAGTTTCTGATGCGTTCCCCGTCTGCCATCTTTACTTGTGGCTTGGCTTCTCTCCCCACTCACAACTTGAGCTGCCTGTGGGCTATAGTGGCATTGCATTGTGGGCTATGGCACTCCTAGGCCAAGAGTGAGCAGTTCAGTTTTGTTTTCAGAAACTGAATCGAAACTCAATTAGAACATATATAGACATTTTTCGCGGGATTTTTGTATGACGTAGGCGTGCGTCTATAACTCGATATGAAATCAGTGATTTACGAAGACCTGTCTGCAAAGCCAAAGAGTGAGTAGCTATTCACTGCTTGAACTTTGTACTTTGTAAAGACGAACGCTTCGCCTCGTGCTACTCAAACGCTTCTCTCGTGCTCTCCCAAATTCCCGCGTGCATCCATAACACGATAGACACACGCTAAGCATGATTTATTTCTTAATTAGAATACAGTCAAGGGGTTCCAGAATCCAGTCAAATAAATCTAGAATTTAGTCAAGGGAATCCAAAATCCAATCAAAGAAATCTGGAATTTAGTCAAGGGAATCCAGAGTCCAGTCAAGGGAATTCAAAATCCAGATAAGGGAATCCAGAATCCAGTTAAGGGAATTCAAAATCCAATCAAAGGAATCTAGAATCCGATCAAGGGAATCCAGAGTCTAGTCAAGGGAATTCAGAATACAGCTAAGGGAATCCAGAACCCAGTCAGGGGAATGCCTGAAATCAGTCAAGGAATACCAGAATCCAGTCGAGAGAACCAGACTTCAGTCAAGGGAATCCAGAATCCAGTTAGGGGAATCCAGAATCCATTCAAGGGAATCTAGAATCCAGTCAAGGGAACCAGAATCCAGTCAAGGGAATCCAGACTCCTGTCAAGGGAAGCTAGAATCCATTCAAGGGAACCAGAATCCAGTCAAGGGAATCCAGACTCCTGTCAAGGGAAGCTAGAATCCATTCAAGGGATCCAGAATCCAGTTAAGGGAATCCAGACTCCAGTCAAGGGAATCCAGAATCCTATCAAGGAATCCGAAATCCAGAGTGTAGAATTCGAATCACGAGATCATATTTTGCTACGGTTTATGGAGCCAGGTTTATTTGCTTTTACTTGGTTAAAGGAGCTGTTCAGAGTAACGTTATGGTTACGATTAAGATGAACATGAAATTAAAACTTTGTAGTGGAGATATGTTTCACAATGCTGAAGGAAAGATTTAAAATGTTTTCCACATCAAATGTAATTATCAAGTTATTCACGTTTTTATTTTAATCTGACGACGTCGTGAGTTGTTTTCTTCAGATCTGAAAATAAATGACGTTGTTTGGTAAGCGACATGGAGGTGGTGAAGCTTGGAAAGTTGATTAAGAAGATGACATGCACGCTGATTGAAATGCCGACTCTATGGTAGCAGTAATCCTTAAAAACGTGCTAAGAAAAGATCACAACAGGAATTTAATGAGGTGCACCTCCGGCCTGTATGACTGAGTCTTGGTTTCGTATTTTTTCATGCTCCGTACCGTATAATATCCCGTAGCATGGAGTATTCGCAGTTTTATTATATATTTTTTAAAAATTTCATACTTTCAGAGCCATAGATACACTCCCCATGAGGTAAATTGAAGACAAATACTCCCGCGGTATGATGGCGAAATGTGACCACATTTTAAGACAAACTTCCAAAGTATTAATTATTTTGGATTGATCGATTAAAAAAGGACCCGCCTGGCGTAACTGTCGACGCCGTCTGCCAGGAAACCCACGATTTTTTAACCAGGACAAGAGTATTTTATTTTTGACATGAAAATGAAAACCCGACTGCATTGACTACATTTAATTGATTCCAGGCAAAGATATTTTTTAAGTAAAACCATTAAATTTGAGTACAATTCCATAGTTAATTCTGGGATAATGACCGGAGAAACGTGCTTGTGGTTTAAAGAATGTCATGCTGAGCTCAAAACAATCAAAGACATCCTGTGGTGAGTTCGTGGAGTAAGTAAGATTTGAGTCGGGGATCTGATATTGCAAATTTTATTTTAGTGGTTTTAAATTCCGTGGAATACATTTTACGTTGTTACAATTTCATTCTTTTGTCCAATGGAAGCATTGAAACCATTTTACTAGAAGAGTGGTGTATTCAAGAGTGACTTTTAATAGGAACTTACGGTTTTCATGACCTACATTTTTATCCGTTAATGTAACTATTGCACAATTTCATGCCAACGAGTGGTGACAGATGAAACGTATTTTATTAGTAGCCGAATAAGAGCATTTATATGAACGACCTTTTAATAATTGCCTGAATGCACCTGACGAGCTTACCTTTTAACAATTGCATAAATGCACCTGACGAGCTTAAGGCAATCGAGAATTGATAGCAAATTTTCTGTTGTTTACGCTATGAAATCCTGACTCCCTAACCACCGCTATAGCTCTTCACGAGCTAAAAACGGTAGTGCGTACAACATCGAACACCGATCCTGACAAGACAGCGACAGGAAGACATTTTTAAAATGATTGCCACGAGATAATAAATCATCAAAACGGATACTTTTAAGATGTTAACTTTTGCTAGCTTTTTATTACCCGAGTACAATCATGCTTGTTTTTATAGGCTTAAAATTGCCAAAAATTAAGATTAATGTATGAACAATCTCAGGATGAGACTCGATAATTAGAAAAGATTTTCCTGGTAGAATATTGACTGAAACTCTTAATGCATTGCAATCTGAGCACTAAAGACTGGTCAACAAACAATAAAGGTAGCCCTCCTCTATATTCGGTCGTACAATTCATTTTTTCTTCAATAAAACCTGCGCGAAGAAATAATTGAGAAACAAATTGAGCCTGAAGTCGCCCAAAGTTTAAGAAGGGTGTATTTGTTTGTAATAAGTCTGTAGTCTTTCCCTGAGTCCTGTGACAAGCTGAATCAGTATCAGAACTAACAACTTTTACAACAGTTAGATAAAGTAAAGGAATTTTATTTTTTGTAGTTTAGGTCGCTACTATTTAAAGAGATTCTTAATTAGATTAAGTAAATTCAAATATATTGTCGGTGCTGCATGCAAGATTATTGTTGACCAGAAATGTAAGTGATTTTATGAACACACTCAACCAAACCGGACCATTTAAATTGCACAGAGAGGAATTTGGAATTACGATTGGACTAGTGAAGAAGTGAAAACTAATTATGTTCTAAGACTTCAATTGTAAATTAGTTTCCTTCTTAGCTGGTTAATCATTAGAGACAAAAGGACAGCTGAAGAAATACAGAACTAGTAGAGGAGACAGGAGACACCTGATGGAGAAGGAGACAGGAGGCAGGAGGAGAAGACAGGAGACGCCTGATGGTAAAAGTGATGTTGGATGTAAACTGAACAGATACTTTAACCTTAGCCTCATCACAGTTCTTCTACCATCTCAAAATTGTGTCGCTTGATTTCTAGAGAGTTAGTTTCTGATAGCTTTCAGAAGGAAATAAACAAACTCGGATATGTTTATTCAGTCTCGCCGGGTCTCCTACCGAGTGCAGAAAAAAAAACAGTAGAGAAAACTGTAAGATAAGCCTAGGAGTGGTAATTTAAAATTTAAATAATATAATTTTTAAAATATTGTTACAATGAAACAGTAGAAATTTGTGCTGATAAGTAGAAGGTAAATATTTTAGCGTGGAAACGATTTTCCTCTTACAAAATTTATTCTGATACGAAATCGTCTTGTCTAAGCCCCTAATGATCAATTCGAAGTACCAATAAACGAGTCGGGAGAGCAAAGTATAGTGCTCTGATGTAAAATGATTAAACCCGGCTATTAGATAACGTTAAGATCTCGACTCAAGTACAAACAAGGTGTAAAACATTAAATCTAAGAGCCCCTGAAAAGTTAGAAACTGGCTTCTGTATATATACCTACAGATCCTTTAATCGAGATAATATGATTTTGTCAACAAACAAAGTTTACTTATTTCCTTGGTTTTAAAACCAAAAATGCGTTTTAAAACTAGAAGTACATCGCTCATGATAAACACAAGACTGGAAATAGGGAATGTTGCAAAAACTAAAACTGTTCTAGTCTAAACCCAAACCGGGTCAAATTAGAAAGGATAAAAGGACACGTTACTTATTTCAGTATACTGTCTCCTCTACTAGTTCTGTGAATTGAAGAACTAAGAAAACACTCCTGTGACTCACCTTTGCAATCATGAATAGATATGCAGCATAGGATTAGAAATGACAACACAAACATATTTCCTTCCATCTCTGCTAGGTGTAGTTATAAACAGGGTTTTCTTGTTTTCCGTGTCTTGATGCAAACCTGTGCCAGCCACTGAGCTTGAGTGTACAGAATAATCTGCGATCATTAAGGGCTTGGTATTTATAAGTGATCAGATGGAATTTAATTGCAGTCTGGCATTCACGGGAAAGCTACTTGTCATATGATTTCCAGGCGGGAAAATCTCATATTTCAGAGCTTTAAGTCTAATTGGCACCATGCATGTACCATGAGTAAGACTCTTACCAGGTTTCTAAATATGCTTGTTTCTATGGGTAGAACGTGGTTTTAGTCCAGGTAATAAACCCTTTTTTTATACCAAATTCATGAAAAATCTCAAATTCTGAATTTCAGTTGTTGAAAGAATAATCTTGACCATTTTCACTACCTCTCACAACAAGAAATAGGTGTGGGCACTTGTTGGGATTTTAACAGAAACAGACAGAGAGACAGAGGCCAGAACTAGACGGTCATCGTGTTAAAGTATGTTATTATAATTTGTGAAGATTCAAAGATAATACTGAACGGAACGCATCTCGTGTCTGTTTCATTAGTTACATATTACAATGGTGTTTTTCAGTTTTAAAACCCATCGGCAAAATTATTCAAAGAACAAATTGCTCACGAAAATTTATGGTGTTTCCGTAAGCTGTAATTTATCATGGCATGTTCTAGATGTCCATGTCATTATTCATTTCCGGTATGGTTGATTCTTCCGACCAAAATTTCCATACAGTTTGAAGCTAGGGGTGGGGAAGATATAGGGTGGATAATAAGGCTCATTCTACTACCTAAATAACATTTTTAATGTACAACTTTTAAGGCAGTTATGACACTCTTTATACTGTAGTATGTTTATATGTTTCGTTAGCATCTACTGCCATCATCAGAATTGTAGGGAGTAATAATTGTGGAATAGCTAAAAACAAATAGCTAACAACAGAATATATAAAAAAATAATGATCTTAGTACCATACAATTGTAAAGAATCGAATAAATCATAAACACAAACATTAACACACATAACAAAAGATTAACGACAGAAGTTTTAATTGGCATGATACAATTGTTGTTCAGCGAAGGATTGATCCAATCTATGTGGAGCCTTGAGGGCTTCTTTGGTATCAAGGCTAAACATGGTGCTCGCTTCCTCTTTAATGGTAAAACAATCAGACGAGAATTTCTCGCGGCATAAGGGCAACTGACTAAGATGTTATGAAATATCCATTCCCTTATCCGTGGGAAGGTGCTCGTGCACACATGTCAAAAAATGTCTGAAAGTCTAAGCTTGCCACTGACATAGCTGGCACTACAACCAGCCCAAACAAACTCATATGCGACATTTCAGCGGAGTCCTTTATTAATCGTAAAGGTTGTGAGGGCTCATTTTAGAGAAACTCTGTCCCAGGAGAAGAAGTTTCGAGTAAAAAATCGTTTGTGGAGCGACCTCGTCAAATATTCCTGACAAAGGATCTGTGCTGTGTCAAAAGCCACTCCCTCGCCGGGATAATTTTGTTGTTAAATCACCCTTTCATGCCCGTTTTTGAAAAGTATTTCGTTTATCTTACAGTGAACTGTGACGAAGGATAATTACCGTTAACCGTGAAAATGGATAATATTTAACCGTTAGCCGTAAAAGCTATTCTCCTATTGAGACCCCCCCCCCCCCATCCAATGATGGTCTTCAAGCAGCAAGCTTGGTTTGGCGTAACACAAGAATCTTCTATTAAAAAAAACTTGTTTTTGTAATCAGGAATGGTAAAATTGTCTAAAATGATTGTTGTTGGGACCGAATTAATTTAATTGGATTTAACTGAAGTTAATTGTTAATTTTAATTCAGTCCGGTCATTTTCATTCTTTCATCTTGTTCTGTTCCTCTTAACACTGTCATAATTGATGAAGATCACAGAAGTGACCAAGTGTTTAGCATTTCTACTGATTTTTAATCGGTGTCAACAACACTCAATTTATAGGATATTCTGTAAGCAGATGGATTAGAAATTCCAAGATGACGGATAATTTTGTGGGGAGGATTACAGAGCACCCGCTCTGTTGTGGATTAACGGGTGTTTTAGAAAATACCCCGGTGGGATGAACGGCGTGAAGTATGGATGCTAAAAAATCAACTGATTTTTTCGATTTCGTTTATTTTGTGCGAAGTAGCCATGTTGTGTATGCGAGCTTCTATTCGAAGTTCTACTGCTCTAGATAAGTGAATTACAAGAACATTTACAAGTTTGCTTCCTCGATGCTTGTCGTTAAAAGACGTTATGATAACTCAAAGAAGACTACAAAGTCCGTCTGTTTCATTCTGTATTAGTTATGATCTTTTCCTCTGGCCAGTGTAATCCCTCGTTAGTCCACTGGCCACTTGTGCATTTACTTTGCAAATCCTTAAGAGGGCTCCATAGGAAAGTCCATATTTTTTACCACAGTCTAATTACTACCATATTCCAACCACCTACTACAAAACATAACCATTGAATCTATTGTTACCATGGCAACAGGTCCAGGTCCTACAAAGTGACTCCAAAGCTCCGTCTCCGTTTGGTAATAATTCAGACAAAGTAGCTAGAAAAGATTTTTGGCGGATTATCTTTATAAAGTTCTATGCAATGAGCTTCTGTTCTTACTGTTCTACTTTTCCGTTGTTTCTTACTTTCTGAGAAAACATTTTAAACTTCAAATTTTTGAAAAAAAATGGGGTTTTTTTTGTTCCAAAGGCACAAAGTGTTTTGCTTGCTACACTAAATAAACAAAATAGCATCACATAATCCTAGTTCATTGCATAAAGGATAAAGTTTTCACAATGTCTCTGTGTAAAAGAGCTTGTTATTGTATGAGACAAGGTTTGCCGTGTGAAAATAGGAGTAATTCAAGCAGCTAACAAAACTAGTAGGCCTAAAAAAAATTCTGGAGTCGAGTTTTTTCATTGTTTCAAAAAGTGCTACTTCTAAAGTATTTATGACATATAAAAAAGTAAGAAAAATACAAAATGACCAAACTTTGAGTGTTTCTAAGAAAGTTGGGTATAAAAGCTTGTAAAATGTTGATGAGCAAGAAACACAAAATTTACCTGAAAAAACACCTCTGAAGTCAATATTCACGTTTTAATCTTTCATCGATGCACTAAACTTTATAAAACAAACGTTCTTTTTTCAAAATATGCAATTTGTTTTGAATTAACTCACAAGGTAAGTCTGAACGATCTCCATTTCTACAAACAATTTCCCTTAAGCTATCTACAACCAAACTCTGCGCCAGTGCAGCAAGGGAGAATTCAAATATTTTCGCACGGGAGATTCTCCCTCCATCAAAATTATATATTTATTTAGGTTTCAGACCATGCTATCAATCTGCACAAAAAAGCATCCAGATGCTTTTTAACCATGGTGAAACTTGCAAAAATGCAGAATACATGTACAGCTTGTAGGATCTGGCACATTTACACAAAAGGCCCCTCGCCATCGCGAACGACAAACCGTCAGCCAATATTAATCTAAATGAGCGTATTAGGAAATTACCAATTTCATGTGCCAAAAAGCAGTTCTTCGGTATTGACAAGGTTTAAGCCTTCTTTGCCCTTTAAAATGAGCTCAGATACCTGTGCTAAACTAAATTCTTTTACGAGCCGGCTTTTGCGAGTGGTTCATTGGAGCCGGTGCTTATCTCAGACACCTGTGCTAAACTAAATTCTTTTACGAGCCGGCTTTTGCGAGTGGTTCATTGGAGCCGGTGCTTATCTCTGGTTTCTGTAATGTTAAGTAGATGAGAGTTAGTGACTTCCCCTGGACGTGACACTAATCCATCGCAGGTTAAACCCCAGCAGAAGCTGGTACTCATTTTACCGACTCTATAAGGATGGAAAGCTGAGTTAACTTTGGCGGAAAAGAAAGTCGCACAAATGCTCAACACTCGGCAGGGCCGGCATTTGAACCCGGGACCTTGTGGTTGGAAGGCTGAGATCTTACCACTGCGCCAACCACGCCACCGTTAGGCACCTGTGCAAGTGTCCCAAAATAATTAGCAGTGTCACATTCCAAACTGCCCTTCAGAAAATTAATTGAATTATGGTAGACATGGTCACGTGCCTGGCTGTTTTTTGTCATCGTGCACGGAGTACCCATTCTCCCGTTATTTATTTGTGGGGGAAATAGATTTTAACCCCCCTCCCCTCGGACCACAGCTCATGTTTTCTTATATTTTTTTCCTGTCGGGCCACCTTAAAATAAAGGTGGTGAGGTAAGGTTCGATCAAGGCCATACACACATTTTGTTTTATAAGAACGAGTTAATTTTTATCCAGACTCGTTGGTCTTAAAATGTTATTAAAATGTTCTTATTTCTACATTTTTAATAATCATAACTGGACTCAAAATTCGTAGTCTGTTCATGTTGTCTCTTTTGCTTTGCTTTGAAAGTCTCCAAACAAAACGCCGCAACACTTTACAGCGTATTGATACCGGACGTGTAGTGCATGAAAAAAATTCTGTATTTGTAAACGATAACGTAAAATCTCTCATCAAACGCTTTTTTTATAAGAACCAATAAATTTTGCCGAGGCTCATTGTTCTTAATTTTTTGGCGACTTCAGCCTCAATTTGTTCTTAAAATTGTTCTTATTTCTGTGAGCGGTTTTCATTGAAGAAAACACAAACTGGAAAATGAAAAGCCTTGCGCCACACATGTATTGTACGGCTGAATTTAGAAGCGAAATACATTTATTGTTTGTTGAGCAGTCGATCTTTACAGTGAATCTTTTTATGTTTTATGCTGCATCACTAAGTTAAATTAAACATTAAATTAAGTTAAACATTAAATTAAATTAAACATTAAATTAAACTAAATTAAATTAAATTAAACTAAATTAAATTAATTTAATTTAAATTATACAGCTGCCATATTCCATATGCTGTATCACCAAGTTAACTTACGAGTTTCAATCAATTTTCTGCCACAAAAACTTTTCTAGTTATCGCGAGCCTCAGCCTGAGCATGTTCCTAAGTTGTTCTTAAATTTTGGCAAATTTGAGCCTCGTTGTTCTTATAAAGTTGTTCTTATAAAGAATAAAGCGTGTAACACCTGCAGCCAAACCTTGATTGTTCCTACGTTAATATTAATTTCTGGGAAACTTTGAACCTCGTTGCTCATATAAAGTTGTTCTTATAAAAAATTGCGTGTATAACAGTAGGAACGGAAACATAAAACCTTTGGCATGTTTACAAAACAGAACAGGTATTCGAGTTTCATAACCAACCATGGTAGCTCCTATACTCAGTCCAGCATGAAGAAGTCCTTCAGCTAGGTCGACAATCCGATAATCCTGTTAGACATTCTAGCTTTAATATTTAACAGAGCAATAAGAAAATTAGTTAAAGGAGGAATCGGTGAGTTGTAATAAATCTTTATTGCCATTTTATTTATCTTACTAAAACACACGACCTTGAATTGATTACATAAAGCAATTATATATATGTGGTAATCAAACGTTACCTCCCCTCAGTCATCAGTTACCCCTTACAACAGACCATTTCACAGTTCCGAAAAGGTAACCAAGCTTCTACATGAAGCTGAGGCTAAGGTTGACCTGTCGTAGTTAGAGAAGTGGAAATAATAGATATGGTAATCAGTGTCGTTCTTATGATAATTATTTCCACTTCTCTAACTGTGCCAGATCAACCTTAGCCTCGGCTTCATGTAGAAACTTGGTTGCCTTTCAGCAACTGTGAAAAGGTCAATTCACTGACCAGCACGTGATACAGTGCATTAAATTCTATAAAATTTCAATTGCTTAAATATTATTAAATTAATTTTTAATAACATATGTAGGTTTGCCTTGAGAGTTTATGAAGTTCAGTACAGAGTTATTAAGGCATGAGGTTCCATGCATTATGCTGCGCTATCGTGGTCAGGATTTCTGTAATACTGTAGTACCTTAGTCTACGATCGATTTGTCAACATATCATGATCCACTTTATCTTCAAAACCGCAATGCATAGTTTTCGCACTGGAAAAGTTTTTTTTATAAATTTTAATTTTTTTTAAAATTGGCTATCTTTCGACCAGCCTTCCAACTAATTTTCTCATGCACATGAAGTTTGCCATTTTCTCTAAACCCCTTAACCGTTTAAAGCATTTTTGTTCTCGTTGCTCTAATAAACGTTATTTTATGTTTAAATAGTCTCAGCGCAAAGGGACTTCCAAGCAACACTCAACTAGGAAACTTAGCAATTCGTTGCCAGGTGATTTAGAAGTCAATTCTCAAATTCAGTTTGACTGCTGATGGAAACTGAGATTCTTAACGACTGTCGTAGCTCCATGTCCTTTGGTGACTTGAGTCTCACTCCTGAAACACATCAAAAGTTCATCGGTTATTTGTGATTTAACAGGAATTAAAAGTTGATTACAATAGAACTAGCCTATCTAAGAGATATGAAATGCTGCGCAGCGATTTTTGTTTATCAGCTTAGCTCACAGGAACGTTTGCCAGTTTGTGTAATGAAGTCACTTCGCTTGGAAATTTTGGTTTTACCAGCTATAGAAATTTAAAATCTCAATATACAATTATATACAGAAATGCAAGATATCTGTAAAAATGAATTTTAGGCCACATAAGCCTACAGAATATTTACTAGTTGATGCAGTGAAATTCTTTGGGCGTTTCAAAAAGTTGCGATATATACTTTTAACCTATTTGCAAGAGAAGGTTTTTAAAAATATTTAGCTCATGAGAAGTCGTCTCATCGAAAAGCTGGAAAATCATTTGGTAGTCTGTAACCTTGTTTAATTTAATACCAATCCAACAGGTTTGTAGTTATAGCATACTCGCAAAACAGGTGGACAGTTGACTTATTTCTCAAATCCGTCTGCATTAGAAGGCTGCTCTGTTCCTATCTGTCACTGCGCAGCAATGGGCGCGAGACATGTACAGGAAAATATCAGAACGAGAATCTGGAGCGAGTTTATCAGTAGTTGTTTATTATACAACTGGTTTTTTTTTCTTTTTTGTTTGCAGTTTGACCCAAATTACACGCTCCATATCTTGTGTAGCAAGTGCCAGACGCTTTTCTTGCGATCGTCAAAATCTTTGCGAGTCTTGATGCACAAGCCATTGCAGTGTGTAACCCCCTCTGCAGCTAGAATCGCAATGTTTGGGTTGTAAGTCGACTGTACGCTGGTATAAATATACGTTATTGAACAAGCGTGAGGTCAAGATGGCTGGATATCGGCCAATATTGCTTTTTTTTGCGTTATTATGGACCGAGACGAAGTCGAGGTCCATGAAAACGCAAAAAAAAAGAACGAGCTTGGTCAGAAAAGGATTTATTATATGGTCAAAGAACCTCACTTTACTACTGAAAATCTCGAGCGGGCAAGATGGGCCTAACCTGTCCACTCGGGTAACCAATCATTATCATCATTATCATCATTATCATTATCATCATTATCATCATCATCATTACCATTATCATCATCACCATCATCATTACCATCATCATCATCATCATCATTACCATCATCATCATCATCATCATTACCATCATCATCATCATCATCATCATCATTACCATCATCATCATCATCACCCTCATTTTATAAACAAAACAAAATCGAAATTAATAAACATTGAGAACTTATGCTGCTCAGCTAACAGTACAAGAATTACACTAGTCGTTACAGTCAACTGAATATATATTCCAATCCTTTTAATAATTAAAGACTCGTTGCTCATGCTTATTGATCGAATTAAATATATATAGTACTCCTCTCGATTACAAAATCAAAATTATTTTAAATTTATGGTGTCGCCCAGTCAGAATACTGACTCGATAATTTTATCGTTTTATGCCTGGTATTTTCCCTAAAGAGGGGTGAAATCTAGATGCATACCGTAATTTCTCTATTAAGCCTTCCCTCTCTAATAGGGGGGGGGGGGGGGGGGGGGGGGGGGGGGGGGGGGGGGGGGGGGGGGGGGGGGGGGGGGGGGGGGGGG
>JAOBYJ020770795.1:0-12718 GCA_025403565.2 Palythoa heliodiscus | reverse complement strand
ACCTACTTCAGAAGTGATTAAAGTTTGCGTTCGACAAAACCGATTCGTTTCAGCTTTCCTCGTTTACTGACAAAACTTGGTGTCAGAAGTTTAGTAAAATCCACGAGCTTTGTGTTTGTTGCTTGAAGATTTTTTTTGTCAAACCATTGACTACTGATAGTGAGCAAACGTCTGGTTCAACGGCGGCTGTACCGATATATACTCCTACAGTACCGCTAGCCAAACCTCCAGATCCTCTCAACCTAGAAGACAGATCGCATAGAGGCGATAACTGGTTACACTTTAAGAGAGCATGGCAATCTATGAACGGGCGACTGGGATCAGTAAACAGGACGGTCCAGTCCGTGTAGCTCATTTTCTCAACGTCATTGGAAGAGAAGGAGTTCATTTGTTTGACACCTTAACCTTTGATGAAGCTAGTCACGAAAGCGCTGACAATATAGATGACGTCAAAGCTAAATTTGAATCTCGTTGTCTGCCGCAACGTAATGAAACGTATGAACGATATGTCTTCAACAAAAGAGAGCAAGAACCAGGAGAAAGTATCGACCAGTATTGCACAGCACTGATCCGTCTCTCTGAACACTGTGGCCTTATGAATCTTAGAGACAGTTTGATAAGAGACCGTCTCATCCTTGGAATTAAGAATGATCGTGCACGCAAGAAACTATTAGAGCAGAAAAATCTTGCTTTGGATAAAGCCTTGGAAATTCTGCGAATACTAGAGTTAACTGATATACGCGCATCAGACATGACAATTGAGAAGGCTGATGTAAATAGGGTAAAGCTCAAGAAAACAAAAACTCCTAAAACCCAGACTGAGGACACGACCCCATATAAACAAACCTCAAGTGGGAAGCGTACTCCTCCGTGGAAGTCAAAAGGGAAAGGTCCTGGCAACACCCACAACGTATGCACTCGAGAATGTAAGTTTTGTGGTATTGTTCGTGAGATGAAAAAATCAGCTTGTCCTGCTGTTGGCAAAAAATGCTCTAAATGTGTCAAAGAGGGACACTTCGCAAAAAAGTGTGACTCCCGCTCCGTCAATAATGTATAAGATTGTAAAATCTACAGTCACAAGCCCTCCTCCACATCAGCTTATGTGACAGTGCGCCTTAACAAAAATGTTGAGGTACAACTCCAGATCGATACAGGCGCTTCATGTAACATTTTGCCTAGAACTGACTACATCAGGGCAACAGGAGACAAACAATGTAAGAATCTGGAAACGTCGTATACAAGGCTTATCATGCACAACAAGACTGTAATCTGGCCACTTGGTCAAATCCGCCTACCTACTGAACGGAAGGGAAGAAAATATGGTGTTCTTTATCATAATGTGAAGCAAAATTTGACACCACCCCTTTGTAGAACAACATGTGAAGAGATGAACTTGGTCAAAATCCTGGATGCTGATATAAACGCGACTCATGAAGAAAGAATCGATGTCTCGCCAAATGTTAGAAGTGATCCTATTTTATCTGAATTTACTGATACTTTCACTGGAGTTGGATGCCTGGAAGGAAAGTACTCCATCCAAGTGGACGATAGTTTTAATCTAGTGATACATCCGCCTCGCAAAGTACCAGTCCCACTACGAGATACTCCCAAGTTAGAGTTAGATAACATGGTAAAGAACGGTATCCTCGCCAAGGTAACAGAGCCGACATCATGGGTTTCTAGTCTTGTCATAGTCAAGAAACATAACGGAAAAATACGAGTATGTTTAGAAGCTCGGGACTTTAACCGCGCAATCAAACGCTCGCATTATCCACTTCCAGCTATCGAGGAAGTCGCAACTCGCCTTAGCGGTGCCAAAAGATTTAGCGTGTTAGATGCTAAATGTGGATTCTGGCAGGTCAAACTAGATGAAAAGAGCAGTCATTTGACAACCATGAACACACCTTTTGGCTGCTATCGCTGGCTCAGAATGCCATTCGGAATAAACTCAGCCCCAGAGGTATGGCAACAGCGAATGCATGAGCTAGTAGAGGGACTCACAGGTGTCATCGCAGATGATTTCCTAGTTTGCGGTTTTAGAGATACTAATGAGCTGCAATAGCTAATCATGATCAGAATCTCAAAGCTTTTCTTATACGCGCAAGAGAAAAAACCTCACTCTCAACAGCGAGAAGTTGAAACTTCGACTGTCACAAGTTCCTTTCATAGGTCACCTCCTCACAGCTGAAGGTTTAAAACCTGACCCGTCAAAGGTGCAGGCCATAGTTGACTATCCAGTGCCTACCAACCTCGCAGAACTGAGAACATTTTTAGGAATGGTGCAGTATCTGGCAAAATTCTGCCAACATCTGTCTACAGCATCCCAGCCTTTAAGACAGTTGGAGAAGAAGGAAGTTGAATGGCATTGGCAACGCCCTCAAAATAAAGCCTTCAATGAGATAAAAGATCTTGGCACTAAAGCCCCAATTCTACGGTACTTTAACGTGAGTAAGAATATAACTATACAGTGTGACGTCTCACAGTACGGTATTGGTGCAACTCTGCTTCAGGATGGACAGCCAGTCCACTACGCAAACAGAGCACTGACCATTACAGAGCAAAACTACGCACAAATTGAGAAGGAACTCCTTGCTGTTGTGTTCTCTTGTGAGCATTTTGAACATTACATTTATGGCAAACACGTCACAGTCGAAGCAGACCGCAAGCCACTGATTGCTATACAGAAGAAACCAATCAACACAGCTTCTAAAAGATTACAGCGAATGATGCTTCGTCTGCAAAGATTTGACCTGAATCTTACTTACAAGCCTGGCAAAGAGATGTACATTGCTGACGCACTTTCTCGCGCTCTACCTAAGCAGTCAAAGATATCAAGCACCTCACACTTCTGTAAAGAACTAGAAACTGTTAACTTTGTTGAAGACTTGCCGATATCTGACTCAACACTTGCCAAGTTTCAAGTAGAGACAGCCAAAGATGAATCTCTACTCAAGACTGATCAAACAGTTACTGATCTTCTCAAAATGGATCGTGTCAAGCAAGCGAAGCATTTCGACCAGCATACTACACAACTCTTAGAACTCAAGTCAGGTGAAACAGTGCGCATGAAACTGACTGGTGAAAAACAGTGGTCGCAAGCAGTTGTTTCTTCTAAAATCGCACCTCGCAGTTACAAGGTTAAAGTCAATGGTAGATACTATAGGCGTAATCGTAAGCAGTTGCGTTCTACAAAGGAACCACTTCAAGAATCTCCCTCCGAAATGGACGAGGATGACTTAACTACTTCAAACAACCTTCCGGAACAGACCCAGCCCTCTCCACCTAGTACTCAAGCAAAAGCAGCCACAACCCCTACGAGACCTCAACTTTCCGTCTCACCTCGAACAACAAAGCTGAGTGCAAGACCGCCTCAAGTAGCCAAGACAACCGAGATAAGGACACGATATGGAATATTAATCAAACCACGTAAGAAGTTTGATACTGAGTCATAGTGATGAACATTGCAGTCTCTACTTATTTTTTTTAAAAGGGGAAAGATGTTATGATATCTAGAACTTTCTGGAATTTATCCGAGAACGTTCCAGAATGTCAATTCGCTAATCTCTATAATTATCCCAAACGTTAGTAAGTGTCTATAAATAGACTGATTATGTATTTGTTTGGAACATTCTAGAATCCCCCTCTTTAAGGTATATAAGCAACTGTTAGATCTACTTTTGGGATTGTTATTATGTCATTAGCGCTACGAGTGTAACCTACTTCAGAAGTGATTAAAGTTTGCGTTCGACAAAACCGATTCGTTTCAGCTTTCCTCGTTTACTGACAAAACTGTTACCTTTTGGGAACTGTAAAATAGTCTATTGCTGCCATTACCCAAAAGTACAACTTTAGTAGCGTTGATTTGGTCGACATTTTAAAGGATGATGACTTCAGCGTTACCTCATAATCATTCTGGTGTGAAAATGTAGAAAGTTGAACAAAATTGAAAATATTATCTTCCTGTTAGCAGCATAAGTGGATTAGTTCCAATTTAACTCACAATAAAAAGTTTGAATATTAAATGAAAATTTTTGCTGAAAATATGAGACCGATATGTGTTAAATGCTGTTCCCCCTTCTCTTCGTTAAACTTCAAAATGGAATTTTACAATCCAACTGAAAATTCAGCGGCTTTTTGAAATAAAATCCCTACGAAAAAAGCCAAAATTTACCTCGTTTAGTTCGCTTAAAAAGTGCTTTTACGTTTAGAATAAAATAATTATTCACCTTAAATTTTTCGCAATCTAAGTTAGCAGCTTTGTAGAGCGCAGACTCAACACCAAGGTGTACGTCGACCTCTGCTCCTCTGCCCACTGGACATGGGACTTCCTGGGAACGAGGATGACGTCATGCAAGCTTTGTGGGAGGGAAGTCAGGTTGGCGTAGCGGTCATCACTCGCGCCTCTCACCTCTGCGATCCGAGTTCGACTCCCGGGCTCCGCATGTGGGCTGAGATTTGTCAATCTCTATCTGACTCCGAGTGTTTTTCTCCGGGTACTCCGGTTTTCCTCCTTGTTTGACACTGTGCTCCGAGGTCACGCATGGTCCGTAGAGCGGCAGCCAGAGGCGCCTATATATGCTTTCGGTCAGACCTCGTTGAGCTGTTAGCATAGAACAGCCACTAACTGGAATGCTAAATGAGCTCGTCTATTATTATTATTATTATTATTGTGTGTTTTTTTCAGTCTTACACTTTTCGCGTGTTTTTTTTTTCGCCAGACCGTTAGGATTTTGTCGTAAATCCGTCCAAAATATGTAATACGCGTAGCGGAGTATAAGGTAGTTAGATTGCAATACAAAAAACATTCATTACAGGTAAATAAATAGATAGATCAATTACAATACAACTAGTAGTTCTCGAAGAGAAGGGAAGTGCTCGAGGTTGTACCCATTGCAGGGTTTGATCAGTTTGATATAAGCCGGCATCGGAGCTCGTTCAGCATCCCCCAAATAGGTGCAGACCTAATGGAAGCTTGCAGAGGAAGCCCCAGGGTTGGGGACTTTCTTAAAACCAAACGCCTCGTAATCGCTGACGATAGCCATCTTTGTAAAGCCAAAGGCAACCGGTTGAAACCGTCGGAAACAGTGCGATAAATATGAAGCGAAAACTTTCTTACACCAGTGAACAACACACTTTAAAATCTCTGACAACTCTTCTGAAATTGTCTAAGTCGATTCGATGTGTACTTATCGCGAAATAGGGAGGAGAAAGCCCGGAACCGGTGTACAAAGTCGAAGGGAAGACCACGTTTTCGAGAAAAGAGTATTATGGTTTTCCTGTATTCGACTGTTGACGGCAATCCCGAAGAAGCGCCGAGATCATGAATCCGACTGTTCGTTCGGGCACGAGGATACCATGCACAGAACCCTAAAACACGAAAGCTGACATGCACTTATATCTTAGCGAACACTTGGCTCATTGAGATTGTCGAGATTAGATCTGCTCTCGCTATGCTCGAGCAATAAATTTGCAAGTAAATTACTGTCAAAAACGATAGTACATAAATAAATTCAAAATAAACGTATTAAAGAGAGTTACAAAGATACAAAAGTAAACTGAAATATATTCTAATTTATCAAATAGACGAGTACTGGATATTCTGATTGCTGAAGCTAATCTAGAGGATACCCTGTACAGTCATTAATTTGTTGTGTAGAGTTAACACAGAGATTGTAGGTAACAGTCGCACTTGGAGATGAATGTTCACAGTCAAGAGATCAATTTCTAAGTTCTTTAACGGTCTGCGATAACGACAAAGATTTATCCCTTGCCTTTTTCAAAACATTTGAAGGGGAAACGTCTTTTCGTCAAGTAGCGCACTATGGTTACCACATTTTGCAATCATTCGTGAATGGAAAACAGCAAAACCCACCGCTGAACGAAATTAGCTTTAAATACACGTAAAGCGGAACACTGACAACTGTGACAAAGGAAGGCCGAAGGGGTAAAGGTGCACCAAGGGCCACAAATTTAACAGTTTCCATGGTTACTGTCATTTGTTACCTTAGTAATACAAGGTTACTTTTCTTTAACAGAAATTAGCAATATATATGCAGGAGGCTCTTAAAGAAATCCGTATGGCTTGAGGCCTGACGCCCCCCAGCGTTCGGTTATATTGTTTAAAACTGTTTGTATTTTGTGAACAAGACAAGATATTTTTGCTTTTGGAACTTATAAATCTGTGTCAAAGTCCGATGGCAGTCTGTGAATAAGACAAGCAATGAAAGTAAAACAACTATTATAGTTGATTAAAGCCTTATTTCAAAGTGTATACTTACAATGGCTTCGAACAATCAAAATTTAAATAGCATCTGTCTCGTTTTAGCTATACCGCTAGCTTGGATATTAAAATTGAAATTAATGGTACGGCATGTTCGATTCCTGTGTGAAATTGAACTTGGTCGCGTTTTGATTAATTTAGGTTAAGTAAAAATAATTAGTTGTTTCTCGTCCGGAATTATCTCGGAAAGGAGGAGGGCGATTTTCACTATTTCCTATTTTGAGAATTTTCAATATTTCTTTATTTATTCAGTGGCATGATTATGAGTTGTACAAATAAATACATGTCTGTTTTGTATGCAAATGCTTTATATATGTAAGTGAAGTATTGAATATACTATGGGCGCAACTATAAATCTACGTTCAACTGCTTGAGTTTCTAAATTGTAATACGCCGTGCGAGACATCTAACTGAACTTGAGTGTCACATCATGATATATGATGTTCAATGAATACAGTTTCGTTCATGAAAACACATTCAGAAGGTTGATAAAAGTGAGAAAAATATCTCTCAAAGGAGAACACTCGGTACGTTAAAAGTTTACAAGTGTTAAAATGGATAGCAAATAGTAAAAAACGGTAGCGGCTGCCAAAAAAGATAAAGGACAAAAAAAGCCTGCTACTATTTACTAATGGCCTCAGTCGCTTGCTACAAGTTTCCTTGGCCTTTAGAAGCTTGAAATTCTTCTAGATGTATAAAATGCCACGTGGTGTCGAGTGGAACATTGGGAACAGTTTATCGAAAATTTGACTGAGCATCGATCTATCTATTGTTTACGTACACTCAAGCCTGAACCCGAGAATGATGACTAACAGCAACCCAAGAAACAGCAAAGACATTTTAAAATATTTTTCCGCCAACCAGATAGAACATAATAAATTTTAATAATAACATGATCACACAATCCGACAGGAGTACTAGTAATGGCACATCTTGCTTGTTCAATAAAATAATTTTCTCTTTTCATAAAAAGAGACGTTATCTGGTCTTTTGATAGGCATCAAGAGAATCCTAGTGGAAAGTTTTGTGTTTTTATTTTGGACGTCTATAAATTAGAGCTGAAAGGTTCGTATAGAAAGATCAAATCTGTATGAGTTTTGTATGGTTATGTATAGCATAATCGACCAAAACTGGCCCATTCTGATGGAGCACTAGGTGGTTTTCAACTAATAAAAACAGTTGAAAAGTTGAAAAATTAGTGCAGTTGAATAAGTAATAAAAATCGGCCTACCAGCATGATATACTACTATTATCGCAATTTGCCCCACTGCAAAGCGTCTGCATAGTCTTTCATATAGTTATTCATCCACATTTATTATGCTTTAGGAACTAAAATGTTTCTGTGCTCTCCGAGGCTCAAGCACCGTGTAGCTTTAACATGAAAAAGATGTAAAAGAAAATTTGAGCGAAAGACTACAAAACCCTAGTATAAAAAGCGAAAGAGATGGCCGATAAAAACCGGTGAAAACTGATTTTTATATACGCATGCGTGCATGCATAGAGTCCCAAGTAACCTCCAAGAACTAAACTGGCGTTTTACATTCGTAACTGAGCTAAACTGTGTGATGATAGAAGCACTATATATTACAAACAAGATATATCTTCGAGTTACGATAATTAGGACTCTGTAAAATGTAAAATGACACGACCACAATAAGACAGGAATTGCAGTTGTCAAAAACCCTTTAAAATCAAGCTATCTGCAAATATAACAAAGATGATTAACGACCTCAAACTGCTAAATTATCTCAAAAGACAAAATAATTCAATTAATTAAGATCGCAACTCCTAGTAAGAAGTAATTTTAGCGTCACGGAAGCAAGAAAAACCTTGCAGCATAAATTCCGTGAGAGGGACTTTCACTTTTATAAATTAGTTATTACTGAAGCATTTAATCCTGGTGTAGCCAGAACTCTGTCCAAATTCTTTCTGTTTCTGAAAACCGTACAAGTACATGTTATCACACTGAGAGACTGCAAAATGTTTCTATTGTTTTATCTAAAAAACGCAATGTTGGGAAACACTCTTGAAGTAAGAAATGCACTGGCAGAATTATACGTAACAGAGTTCACTGAGTTGTCTCGGTGTCGTGAAGGAATGTTAAAAGCATAACTTGTTTACCCTATCACAAAGTTATTACAGCCCTGGGAAGACATGTTTAACAGCTGGATATAAACACTAGGTATAAACTTAGAGGAAGTTTATAATTATGAATATATTATAAAAGCTGTGCGGGTATTTAAAGAATCCTCTCTGAACGAGATTGAACACTTCTTTTTCAAAGAACTGTGCAAGTCGTAATTGATTTCGTTGTTTTTCTGCAAAAGGATAAGACGAAAGAGGTAGGCCTCATTGAATTTTGTCTATTCTATTCATTGACTTTCAGAAGATGAAGTAATATTACCAAGCTTCCATCGAAGTTTCTTGCATCTCAACAAATTACGACCAAGTCTCACGACTATAAAAGTTAACCGGTATATGATCATGGTTGGAGTAAAAGCATCAAATTATTATACATCTATGGCTAATGGCATTCACTCTATGAACATAAGGACTTTAAAAGATAACTTAAAAAGAGCTGGGTTTTTTTTTGAATGGAAAAACTAATGTTTGATTGATGTATATCTACACAAAATGTGTTCGGGAGTGAAAGCAGAATATTATTTTTTTTCTTGGTTTTCTTAAGTAAATATTTTTACTCCTAATGATATTTTTTTAGAATTCCTTATTCCAAAAGATATAAAACACAAAACTGCAGTCAAAAACATGACAAAACGTATGTCATACTGAAAACAAACTTATATTTTAACTTGACGTTTTGTATGTTACAACATGCATCATCAGAAGCATAAACGGTTTTAACAAAAGTAGGGTTATTATCGTTTTTATTCAACACAAATGCTTGATAAATCCAACAAAAAATCCCTTCTATCGCATGATTTTTCCTCAAACAACATGATCAAGAAGCTCTAAAGCTCAAAAGCGAGAATGCAGTCGCCAGCAGAGCACCGATGATTCAATCCTTCTTTCAGAAGAGATAAACTTTTCTTTACATTGAGTTTTGAATTTTGTTGTTTTATTATGTTGTGATTATCATGAGTACCAGGCACTAAAAGTTATTTCCTTCTTTTCATGGAGTTTACTAAACATTTCCATTTGTGTACCATGATACAGCTTTCAAGATGGATTTTTTTACTGTAATTTTGCTCCTTTAATATTTAGCGCAATTCTGAAATTGGAACTTTACTGAAAAGCTTTAGATTTTTCAGACTATAACTAATTCAGACGAAAATTAATGGAAATAAACAAAACAAGAAACCAAACTAACAAATCTCAGTAAGTATGAAATAAACAAATTACAACATGGAAAGTGCTTTGTATGGTATTTACACACTCGTTGTTTTTGTATCAGAAAATTCACTCGTTCGCTCCACTCACTTGTTCGTTTTCTGATACTTCCACAACTCGTGCGTAAATATTGTACGCGCGCACTTTCCATGAAGTAATCTATATTTGTTTGATTCTTTTAGCCCGTGTGTAACTCGACCGTTCCTGAAAGACGAGTTATTAGACGGCTTGTAACTAGACCGTCTGACAAAAAAAAACTCGGAAAGGCTCCTTCGATTTTTGTTGTCATGCAATGGCTATGGGTCCACGCTAAATGCACAAACTGAGCGCGCGTTTATATGGTAACATTTCCCAGTTTATTAAACGGGTCAAAAGCTAATATTAGCACTTACATTAACTTCGTTCCCAGGGCTCCTTCTAGGGAAAAGCCCTGGGAGAGAGATTGCACTTACGCATGCTCAGTTTACCTATCATTGGCTATCTAGTAAAAGTTATAAAGTTTCCGCGGATAGAAGGATTACCCTGCTGTAATGTATAAAGCACACAACGGACAAAACAATAAAAGTGTTAGTGTCAAAAAACGGTGAAAGTTTTTTTATGGTCCGTATTTTTCTACTGCTTTGGAAGGGACTTTCTATTTCCCGAGTTTTATTGTTTTGTCCGTCTTTACAGAAGGGCAAAATATTTACTTTTGCTTTGACTTTGATGATGACGAAAATGAAACGCTTTCAAAACGTTTCTTTTTTTCACATGTTTTTTTATTCTTAATCCAAAGTATATCAGCTTTGAAGAAGTAACAAAATAATCTTTGAGGTTCAGTCTTCATCCAATTTGGTTTGTAGTTTTCCGTGATGTAAAATCAATGAGTTATTCCGTAAACTCAAATGAAATTCCAAGTTTACTCGAACGTAAATTACAAAGGAAGCCGACCATTATGTTGAAAGGCAAATGTGTAATCAAGCCTAATGAAGGTAACTTTCAAAACCATATTTAATTATGTTAATACAGTTTGCTTTTTCTTCAGCTCTTAAAGAAAACGTGTGCCACTTTCTGATCAGGCCATAAACTGACAGACGCCGGGGCGGGATCTTGCAAATTTGCCGGTGAGTCATCCATAAAGTAAGAAATACAACTTCGAAATAAACTTTTAAGAAATAACAAATAGTGGAGGAGATTCTTATAAGTTGTAAAAGAAAAAGCAGCGAATAACGAAATAGAGGAAAAACAAAAATGAAGTAAATCGAACTGTCGAGTTCAAAACTGCTGTCACAAAGTAAAATTCTAAGCTTGAACGTTTCGATTCGGTCTCTTTCAACTCGCACTTGGGTTAGCTTTCTATAGTTAATCAACTTTTATTGTTTTATAACTTCATACAACGTGTCTCTTTTGTCCTTAACATGTGCAACGTCTTTGATTGCAATGTATTAAGTTAAAACGCAGTTTAGTTTTCACTCTCTTTTGTTACTAGCCATGCTAGAAATAACGTGCGGTCCCTTCTTTGATCAAGGCTGTAGTGTATATTCGGAATTGTAGTTTGGAAAACAAGGTACTCTACCACTGAACAGAAACTAAAGTCAGGTCTAGAGTAGGGACTACCAGAACTAATCTCTAAATAAAACCTCTATTACACTGCTATTGCTATTATACCTGACACTAATATATTGGAAAAAAGCTGCGGATTTCAGGGGAGATTTAATTGCATTTTATCCCTGCTACAGGCGAATCTTTGTTTACATTTTTTCCTTCGATCTCATTAGCATAAGCACTCTTCTTTCTAATTCAGGTACAAAAACGAAGCCCCTAAATAATGAAATGGTTCTGCAAACTAACTCCCTCTGAAAATATGAGATTGATATGCTAAGTATTCCTTCCGTGATGTGATTTTAAAACTTGAAAGTTTACAAAAAGTGTATGGCTCATTATCGTTCTTGCCACCCGGCTGTTTCACGTTTTTTTTGAGTATCGATTTCTTTTTTGAAATTGCACACACAGAACTGAAAGTTCGGTCACTCATTTCACCTGACAAGCTTTCTTAAGTTTTACAGTCAGTTGTTTTTTATCTTAGTTCTTTCTGCGACTGAAGTTTTATGCTAAGGAAGCTCGACTGAAGCAGAATATAAACAATGACTTCAACAAAGAGTCGCCCATAGGACATTTAGTTAAAAGCATAAAAACTCAACCAAGCGCAAAAACCGCTCCAGAGAAACACTAATGTGAAACCTTTTTAAATGTATGATAATTTTATTGGATATTATCATAACAAAACGATAATAAATGCTTGACTGTTATTAAAATGAAGAAAGTTCAATTTTGTTTAGTCTAAACGAGTGACTCTATATAAATGTTGTCTGACTTATTTGCTGGTTAAGCGTTTTTCACGAAATATTGTATGGTATAGTAATTGTACGGGCAGCCAAAAATAACACCGCAAGGAATGAATTCTCAAACAGCTGGAAGGAGATTTTCATTACCACGAGCGGGATTAATTCAGTAATTAACAAAGTTAAATTAGGTTTGCTCTTTTTTATGAAGTTAATTTGTTGGCTGAGAAAATTTTAAGAGCGTATTGGTAAATATGGCTTTCAAGTCTACAAGAAGCAGTTTTATAAAGCGCCATATTGAAAATTGAATAAAAGCTGTAATTTATAAAAAAAATTTGAAAACGAAAAAAGATTTTTTTAAATTAATCCACAACGTTAATTACATTCCAAAAATTTTGTATTGTAAATGCTGCTTTTCAGTTTAAACAAGCAACGTCTTCAGAGCAACAAACTCAGATAAGTTTTTATTTCAAGAAATTTCCTTAAACAAAAGGAAAACGTTTTCAGTTAATGGTACGAACAGTAATGATTTTTTTAAAAAAATATTTTGAAAGTAAAAAAAAAGTATTTTCAAAAAACTGCAAGCTGTTTTTTCAAGTCGGCTTTTTTCTAAATTTTACAAAAATTTTCCACAATTGTTTAATTTAATGGCAAAATTATTATAACCCAAAATTATAGAAAGGGAAGTAAAGTTTATTTAACAAATAAAGAAGCCTAAGCTGTGTATTAGACTGTGATAAAACACGACGGGCATTTGAGAACACGAGGG
>JAOBYJ020770684.1:0-12723 GCA_025403565.2 Palythoa heliodiscus | reverse complement strand
ATACACAAATACAATGGAAAGAAAAAATACAAATTAATAAATAAGACAACTGCAAATAACTATAGTGTTTTATACTAAAACCTTATATTTGACGAAACCACATCATTTACAATGAACAAAACACATAAGGAAGTAACCGCATAACATAATTACAAAACTACGTCACGTAATGAAGTAACCACATCATGACGTAATAAAATAACCCCATCACGTAATGAAGTTACCCCATCACGCAATGAAGTAATCTCATCGCGTAATGAAGTAACCACATCACGTAATGAAATAATCTCATCAGGTAATGAAGTTACCACATCACGTAATGAAGTAACCTCATAACTTAATGAAGTAACCACATCACGTAATGAAGTAACATCGTCACATAACGAAGTAACCTCACAACGTAAAGGCTTTTAAACCCATAAGAGAGTCATGGCGTTCCATATTTCTTATACAAATAAAGTTCAATTACAAGGCATACCAAAACTGGATAACCCTAACTTGGATAAAGTTATATATGAATGGTTCGACGGACCAACAGAACAATGGGCAAGCAAACAGATAGACAAATAAATTGTTCGATAAATGGATTAATAGGCTTCTGTTATACTGTTATGAATGACGAACTACTATGACGATTACACAAATAATAAGGTAATGAGATAGAAATAGATTAGAAGAATGTCTATAGAAAGTTTAATGAACTTTGAAAAACTATGCACAAACAAGAGTTTTAAATATTGGAAAAGTGCTTTTAGAAACAGAGAGCACAATCAATGCAATGGCTAATTTCATTTGTTTCATTTGCTGCTTTTCATACAGGTTTTGTCTTCAGTCATGGAATCGTCAAAAAAACTTTCCGATTGCAGTCGTGAAGAAAAGAGAGCCCTTCGCTCGTTTTTGTCAAGCTTGAGGAACCCTTCTGATGACGAAATTGTAGCTATGATGGCAATGCCAATTTTTGAGGCTCTGGACGGTACATTCACTTCCATTCAGATAGAAGACACCTTCTCCGGTAACAAGAGAGACATAGCTCCATCGCGACTTAACATACCCGAGGATATTGTCATTCCAAATTCACACGAAATAATTTCAGCCTCGGATGATGACTCCTATCAGATTTTCAGAAGATTCCCTGTAAAGATATTGAGCATGTCAGAATTCCTAGTTCTTAAGGTTTTCCCGTACGTGCAAAACGGAGAGGTTTATAACAAAAAGCAAGTATCACAACTGATGACCTGGGTTCTACACAGGCTTCCTGTTCTCTCGAGTGACAGCAGTTCTTTCCCAGAACAACTCAAGTCCCTTAAGTTTGTTCCAGTATCAGACGGACGTTTTCAGGCACCCAGCGATTTGTACGATCCAGAGGACGAAACGCTTCAAAAGCTGTTAGAGGGAGAACCCGCAGCATTTCCTGCTAAAGAATTTGCAAAGTCGAACATTCTAAGCATTCTACGAGTGTTCCTGGGCCTAAGAAAAAGGCATACATTAACTGCTAATGATGTTCTCAATATAGCTATACAGCTAAGCAAAGTGCCAGAAGATGTCGGAATCCGAAGAAGCAAAGCTTTGTTACAGTTTCTTAATGAAAGTAGCTTTCTTCTCGATCACGAAATTCTTGATGAAGTGAAAATAGATGCTCCCAAGCCAAAAGTGACCCTAGCTAATGCTCTGTTGACTCTCAGATGGCTCCCAGTGTGTAGGAAGGCCCCATCCAAATACCCTGTTTCAATGCCTTGGTTTGAGGCTCATCAGGCTTTGTATTCGCCGCTGGAAATGCAGGATATGGAAGCTTCTAGCCTTGTTGGCTCGGTAATGCCTACACTTGATGGTATAGTAGAACAAAGACTCGGAAAAGCGCTAGAATGGATGTCTCCTCCTCCCCTATTGAGTGTAATTCGCCAGCTTGAACTTGCGTCACTCAGATGGGAGACAAGGTCTTTACAAACCTCTGAAATTGAGTTGTTAAAGTTTCAGTCAATGGTCAAGGACATCTACGACTACCTGGCCCATGAAATTACCGTAGAAGAAGCTTCGGAATTCTTGAAGCAGCCATCTTTTCCTCCATGGGTGTGGAACGGCACCGGCTTCTCAAAACCAAATTGCGTGGCTTTTAGTACCAAATATCACGAGCTGGAGCTGAAGCCTTATTTCTACACAGTACCAGATGACTTTGCTCATGGAAAAATTACAAAGCTTTTTAAGATGTGTGGTGTAAAGGACACCTTCCAAGAACAGCAAGTACTTGATGTACTGTATATGATACGAGACAAGCATCTTGGAAAAGAAGTAAACGAAGAGTCCACGAAGCGAGACCTAAAATTATCTCGCGACATTTTAAACTACGTCACGCGAAGTGGCAACCCACTGTCCCAGGAACTTAAGCACAAAGTTTTAATTCCAACCCAAACAAGTGACGGGCGTTTGAGACTACAGCGCATTGATGATTGTAGTTACTGTGACACGGAATGGTTAAAGAGAGCTAACAAAACACCAGCGATAAGCAGAAGGGCTACTCTAGTACACGAGAGTATTTCAACACATACTGCAGAGCTTTTGGGTACACCACCTCTAAGCAGACAACTGGCATTGGCAGAAACAGTGGGATTTGAGCAAGCCGGGCCTCACGAGCCAGTGACGACTCGACTAAAGAATATTCTGAAGGAACATAAAGATGACATTGGAGTTTTCAAAGAATTGATACAAAACGCAGACGACGCTGGAGCCACGGACGTAAAGTTCTTGATTGACTGGCGTCAGAACCCAGTAGAACAGCTGCTGTCCCCTGGAATGGCAGAAGCTCAGGGCCCTGCATTGTGGGCATACAACAACTCCGTTTTTAAAGATAAGGATTTTGTTAACATCAACAAGTTGGCTGGCGCAACTAAGGCTGAAGAAATAGAGAAGATTGGAAGGTTTGGTTTGGGCTTTTGCTCTATTTACAACCTAACAGACATTCCGAGTTTCATTAGCCGAGAGTACATCGTATTCTTTGACCCTCATACGAAACACCTAGACAATCTGATCAAGGACAAATCCAGACCAGGAATTCGACTGAACTTGAAAACCAATGCAATGGCAATCACAGCTTTTAAAGACCAATTTCAACCGTACGAAAACATCTTTGGTTGCAAGTTTGATGAATCAGGAGAACCTTTCAATTACGACGGAACCCTTTTCAGGTTTCCCTTTCGAACTATGCGTCAGGCAAGTTCCAGTGAAATAAGCAGCAAGTATTACGACGCTGCCAGTATTAGTCTCCTCATCGATTCGTTTGAGAGAAATTCCGCAAATATGCTTTTGTTTTTGAGAAATGTCAAGAAAATTAGTTTCAGTGAAATCAGATCAGACAGCAAGGATCCTTCTAGCCCCCAGATCATGTTTGAGGTAGAAAAAGAGGCGAGGGAAACAATTGCAAGACAGAACGATGCTCCGTTCATACCACCGTGCGCTTCAATAATAGATGAAGACCTAAACGGAAGTTTTGTGTTCTCTGACCTTGAGAGGTCACAACAACCAAGAGAACCAAACATTTCCCAGACTGTGGTTATTAAGTCTCAAGGTTACAAAAACAAAACTCTCAACAACGGCTATTCAATGGAGCATTTGTGGCTGATTACTTCGTGCACGGGAAAGGGGGGATCGGCTGAATATGCAAAGAGAGAGCAAGTTCAAGGCCTACTACCTAAAGCCAGTGTTGCTGCATTACTCTCAAAGCAATATTCAGAAAACGAAGTGTGGGATCCTGAGCCAGTTGCTGGAGAGGCATTCTTTTCCCTTCCTCTGTCGATAGCAACAGGACTGCCAATACATGTAAACGGCTACTTTGCAGTTAAATCGAATCGCCAGTCACTGTGGGAAGACACTGGAGTAGATCACCGCTCTCACAAACCGCCGGAGGTGATGTGGAACCAACATTTACTTGAAGATGCAGCCTCCGAAGCCTATGTGACACTACTGGAAGACCTTGTGGACCTTCATTTTCTGGGAAAAGTGGCAAATTATCCATTTGACTTATTATGGCCTGACCCAGGTAAAGTACCTTCAAAGATATGGAAGCGCTTCGTAAATAGTGTTTATGCCAGAATAAGTGAATCAACTTCTTCTCTACTAAAGAGCAAAGACAAGTGGGTTTCGCTTAACGACGCTGTAATACTGGACGATAGAGTACAGACGATTCCTGGTTGCCAAAACGTCCTCCATCAGTTTGGATACCAGATTGTAGAATTACCCAAATTCGTCCTCAAAGCCTTTGTAAAAGCTGGTTTAACTCGGACGGTGGTTGAACGTACAATTACTCCTGACAAGTTTTTTAATGGAGTGTTTTTTCGCAACTGTGAACAGATACCTCGAGCTCTACGAAACCCAATAATTTGCCACATTCTGGATGATATTCTCAAGGGAATCGAGGGATATGATGACGTACTTCGTTGTTCCAGCTGTATTCCGACATCACCCGATGGAGTTACATTGGCAACACCCAAGGACATGATTGATCCTTTTGGTCCAGCAAGCAAATTATTTCTTCCTGAGGAACATCGATTTCCATACGGGGAAGAATTCCTCAAGGGAGAAAGGCTTGTAGTTCTTCGTAAGCTAGGAGTGGTAGAGACTGTTGTCTCATGGGACACTATCTGTGAAAGAGCTGAATCCGTTACAACTTTAGCATCAGTAGATAAGGCGAAGGCATTACAAAGAGTGAGAAACTTGGTGCGATACATTGAAGATTTCTTGTCGGAGCTAGGAGCACCAACCACATCGCAGCGTGCAAGACTTTTCAGTGCTCGGTTCTTACCGATTCTCCAAGCTCCGCCCAACTACAATCTGCCTTGGCAAGGTAATGAATATTTGGCTGGTGAATTATTGCCTCCAGGTGAAGTATTTCTTGACAAGTACAAATACCTAATTGGCACTACTCGGCCTCTGCTTGACGAGTCCTATGACACTGGTTGTGGAAAACTTGGACAACACGTTTCCAAAATTTTGGGACTTCAAGATCAAGAGCCAAGCCTGCAAGACGTGCTGAATCAACTGGCAAATACAGTCAACTCAGTAAACGATCAGAGTTGTGTTATGGAGACAGAGTGTCTGAACATAATAAGTCTCAGTGTATACGAATACTTCCAGAATATTTTACATACACCAGAAGGAGCACATCTACCAGAGCTTTTTGTACACAAACCTTGGATCCTGATACACAACAGGTTTGTTGCTGCAAACCAAGTAGCCTTTCAGTGGACAGGTAATGGTGAGCCCTTTCTTTATGGCGTCCCTGACGAATATTCAAAGTTCAAACCACTATTTTCAGCATTTGGCGTCCGAGAAAACTTTTTAATGGAAGATTTTATTGAGGTTTTGTATGTATTGCGTGACAACAAGAAGGACATTCCTTTATCAAAGTCCGAATTTAAGATGACAAGAAACTTTCTTGATGAATTGTCGCAAGCAAACGATGATGTCTTCAGTTCTTTTCTTGGAAACATTCCAGTACCAGATCAAAATCTTGTCTTAAGGGAAGTGGGTCAACTTGCTATCAATGATGCTCCCTGGATCGAGGCGAAAGGCGAAATAAATTATGTACACGCTGATATGTCCTGCAAACTTGCGCACAGATTAGGAGCCCAAACTCTTCGCCTAAAGAAGCTAGATAAGTATTTGCGAAATGTTGGAAAGCCTTTTGGCCAGAGCGAGAAACTGACACTTCGGTTGAAGAACATCCTGAGTTCGTACCCCCTTGACGTCGGAATTTTAAAAGAACTTGTACAGAATGCAGATGATTCTAAATCAACGCTGATCCACATCGTGTTTGATCCTCGCCATCACGACACAACGCGAGTTCTCACCGAGCAATGGAAAGAGTTACAAGGTCCGGCACTTTGCGTTTATAATAACAAACCTTTCGGAGATGCAGAAATTGAAGGAATTCAAAAGATAGGCATCGGCAGTAAAGGAGGTGATGCTGATAAATGTGGGCAATTCGGAGTGGGATTCAATGCCGTTTATCATCTCACTGATTGTCCAAGCTTTATCACTGACGGGAATAAGCTCTGTATCTTGGATCCCCATGCACGTTATGCACCCGAGGCTTCCTATGAATCACCGGGGCGTCTGCTGGAACCATTGGACAAAGAATTCCGCAAAGACTTCAGTGATGTTATGGGAACGTATCTCGAAGAGTTCGGTTTCCACATGGAAGGAGCAACAATGTTTAGATTGCCCTTAAGAAATCAAGCTATGGCAGAGAAATCTGAAATCTCAAACTTACAATTTACCCACACTGTGATTGAGAAACTGTTAAACTCATTTGAAGTCGAAGCTAAGCAAATAATGCTTTTTCTCCGCCACATTCGACAAATCAAGCTTTCCCGTGTGGAAAACAACCGTTTAGTCACCAAATACGAAATCTCCGCAGAAGTTAATGAGGAAGATGTTAATCGGATTAAAAGCTTTGATGCCAATGTGCAAAGACACAAGCACCTCACAACAAGACAGATTCCTTGGCATGGAGTTTGTTACAGTATGAATTTGAAGGATTCACTAGACAATGCTGAAGAATGGCTCATCTACCAGTGTCTGGGAATTCAACAACAAGAATCCATTCCTTTTGTTCCTGATGGTAGTACATTGAATTTACTTCCTCGAGCTGCCGTTGCCGCTTGTGTTCGCTGCTATGATTCTAGGAAGGGACAAAGCAAGTCAAACATATCTTCCATTCGTACAAAAAGACAAGGGCCGCACAAAGCTTTCTTTTTCTTGCCACTACCGATCGATACTGGACTCCCTGTTCACATTAACAGCCATTTTTCGCTCGACAATGCGAGGCGTAGCCTTTGGCGGGATGAAGATGGAAAAGGTCAGCGATCTCAATGGAATGAATTCTTGAAATTACATGTCATTCCCTCTGCCTACGCCGAGCTTCTTGTCAACGCTCGGTTCAACATTCATGGGATCACTATCGATGAGCCATGGTTTTTCGGAGATAACGAAGATGCTGTTTTGGGACTCAAATGGTATCATAGCTTATTTCCTTCGCCAGAGGTTGTACACTGTGACTGGAAAGTCTTAGCAGTTGCAGTGTACAAACACATAACAGCTGGTAGTAAACCCGTCTTACCTATAGTACAAGGATCCATTGGAGGGGAATTTTTCGTTAACCGTACGCGCCGTTTACAACAAATTGCAAGGTATTTCAGGCAAAACCAAAGTGGTAGAGTCTTTTGCAGGTGGGTGCCGCCAGCGACTCTCCTCAAAGAGAATGAAGCTTATTTTAGCAATGTTGATAGTGAAGAGCTTGAAAACCTTCTCTTGTGTCTTGGTTTTCCTCTTGTGTCCTCTCCTGCGAAATTTTACTCCTATTTCCGAGAGGCTGGGTGTGAAGTGCGGATGATAACACCTGAGGCGGTACTTTCGTTCCTTCGCAGTCCCCTGTGTGAGCTGGAAGAGCTTCCAACATCAATCGATTGTTCCAGATTAGAAACTATTGATCAGCTACTGTTGATTATCAACTACTGTATCAAGAGTAAAGATTTCGTTTGGAAGTTGGATGGCCTTCCTCTGCTCTTGACGGAGGATTGTGTACTCCGGTACTATAGCTCAGACAACCCGGTGTTCTTTACTACACTTTCAGATCTTGTGCCTATGCACAAAAACATCTTTATGCACAGAGATCTTGTGGAGGTATTAGCAAGAAGAACCAACGAGGCTTTGTGGAGATCAGGTGTTGTCAAGCGCTTCGACACTTTTAGGATTGAGCCTTTTCTAATGCATATTCTTTCACCAAGGATGTATTCGTGTGGACGGCACATTCCATGGGATGGCTACCCTACTAAAGAGTGGTTAGGGCTGTTATGGCAGCTCATTTACACAAGCTATCAGGAGTGCCAAGCAAGTTTGAACGCCAATGCGGATGACGCTCGAGATGTTTTGCTTGTCCTAGAAGATTGGCCAATCCTTCCCACTACGTGCGGCACCTTGGCCCCTCTGACACTTGGAAAAACTATTCTTGATCTCAGTGGCCTTGTCTACAATGACAAGATTAGTGGAATTCTACGTAAACTGGGATGCCCGGAAATCGACTACACCGCGATGCCAAATGTGGATAAAACAGAAGTGTCCCAGATCTTAACTCCTCATCTTTCACGACCACATGCGCGGCAAGATCTACTAACTGTGCTACAGTTTCTTTCTAATATGAAAGACATTGAAAATTCGTTAACCGACCGCGAAATCCTGCAGCTGTTACGCTTTATACAAGAAGATGTTACTGCGGTATATAGCAACAAAACTCTGTTAAGGAGCTTACCCTTTTACAAATCCTTGGACGGACGCAATGTACGTCTCACTAACTATGAAAATAGTTTTTTCATTGACATTTCACGCATTTTCCCGCTTGAAGAAATTGAAGCAAGATTAGAAGATGAAGGTTGCGTCCTATTACAAGCTGTAAGTGAGATCGAACCACTCTACAAAGCTCTTGACGTTCCTCAAATATCCCAAGTTGATGTTTTTGTCAAGTACTTTCTCCCAAACTTTGAAATGATGTCACAGGAAAGCCGTTTAAGCCTGCTTGAATATATAAAAGACACTCTACTTGTTGCTGTTAAGAAAGCAAATGAAAAAGCGACCTTGTTGAAAGCAATAAAATCTATCAGCATATTGCCGGACGAATCTGGGGTCCTTTGCCCTGCTAATCGATACTATGACCCCGAAAACAAAGTGTTCAAAGCTATGCTTCAAGCTGGCAGCTTTCCTCCCGAAACCTTTCATCATCCGAGTTGGCTAGCCTTGCTTAGGCAAGTTGGACTAAAGGAAAAAGTTAACCAACACGAGTTTGTAGAGTATGCTACTGACGTTGCTGATGCTGCAATACTTGATCCAGGCTCCGAATCTCTTAAAATCAAATCAAAGGCTTTAGCACAATATCTCTTGCAAGAAGATTCTCTTCACGAGCCAAGTTTCTTGCACGTTGTCTCACACATCAAGTTCATTTCCACGGAACGAGCGAGTGAGGAACTTAGAGACTTATTTGCACAGTTTAACTGCGAAGACAAGGAGTCCAGTCCTCCATTCACGGAGTTCCACGGGGTTTTGTCCTGTGAGCATCAGAAGCTGGTATGGTCAAGTATGCCAATATTACCAACCTGGGCAGTCCCAAGCTCGGGAGACTCATGCAGATTTCTACTGGAGAATCTCGGAATCGAAACCGTGGCACCATTGGAAAACGTAATTAAGCATCTCGAAAATCTGTCGTCTAACTTCTCTGGTAATGTTCATAAGGACCCTCCCGAAAATCAGCGAGAGCTCATTCACGACGTCGTTTACGACATTTTTAACTTCTTCAAGGGTGAAACTATGTCCTGCGCCCAGAGTCTACCATCCCCCTCTTGTTCCCGTTCGTGCTTGGCCATTGGTCAGATGTTACAAAAGATTCCTTGTGTGCCAGTAGAAGAAGGGCGTGTTTTCGTGGAGGGCAGTCAGCTTGCTTTTGAGACCTCCGTTGAGCTACCACCGTACCTCTACAAAGTGCCTCGAGAGTACGGTCACTTCGAACACGTATTAAAAAGGATTGGCGCAGAGGAAAAACCGACCCCTAGTCAGTTTGCTAAAGTTTTGGAAAGACTCAAAGAGCAATGTGAAGACAAACATATGGAGCCAAATGAACAGCGAGTTGCAAGACTTGCTACCCAAGGATTGTTTTCCACACTCTCAGATGTGGTAAAGGACAAAACGGAGACTGCAGCCCAGGGTATGCTATCGACCCTCACAGAACTTTTTCTTCCAAGCAAAGACGGTTACTTGAAACCTTCCAATGAGCTTGTTTTCCATGATTACCCAGGATTCGAGAGAAGAGCCAAGGACTTTACAAGTGATTTTGTCGACATTTCAAGGGAGGGAGATCTCACTGCAGACCGACTGACTTTCCTGCTCGGTTTACTTCCAACTGGTCTTCAAGCCAAAACTGTCAACAGTTTGCTGCGCGAAGAAATTCACCCGAGTTGTAAGAACAAGATTTGCATTGCAGATGCCGGTGGAGAGACGTGCCCATTTATTGTACGCTATCGAAAGCTACTTCTTTCTCCAAAGCTGGTGAGTGGAATTCTACGAGTTATCAAACATCAGAGACAGACAAAGACAGTTCCTCAGGAAGTTCGGGAGCAAGTACATTTCCTTGCCACATCAGTCCGTGTCACCTGCATGGCATCACTGGAGACCCATCTTATTCATTCAGAGACTGGAACATCTATTCCCAACAGCAAGGAACAGCAGGTTTGTGTCATCGCTTGCAGGACGAATACATTTCTTAATGTGGCTGTAAAGTTTTGCCTTGCTACCGAAATGGGAGTTTTAGTTTTTCTTTTGACTAAGAACAAAAAGTATACCCATCAAATCTTGTCTGAATCAGTTGTCTGTAAGGACTTATGACGAAAGACTTGGTTGAAACCATTTTCATTTTTTATTTTAATCTTAGTTTGAAATCTTCATTACATTGAAGCGAGTATATCCTGTATAAGTGAACTATGTAAATCTAAACTGAAAACTCACCTATTTAATATTGCTTTCACTGAACAATATTTTACTGGTTTTAACTTTACTGAAGTATGAACGTATAGTTTCAATTGTTATTAGTAATCTACGTCTTATTTATTTACATGTTTTCTAAACTTGTCACGAATAAATTTGCGTACTATAAGAACATAATATTATTATATCGTTGCCTGTTATAGTTATTCAACAATATCCAAATATAACATATATACAACATATTTCGAACCTTTTACGAAAACAACACAGGATTATGAGTACATTTTGATCACCGCAGGACGTTTGAACAAAGTTGACGTTTCTTGTCGACCCATCCCAACAACATACTTGGCTTGTAGTCTAGTGCTAGAGGAGCGGTTTGTCATAGGTTCGAATCTTGTACGGGGGTGTTTAATTTTTTTCTAGCATTTGTTTTGAAAATTTTTATTCTAAAGACGATGTCAGATTCGTCTCTCTAAAGATTGACAAATATCATATGATTTCTGAAAACTCATTCTATTTTGTAGGATTGTTTCTTAGAACAGTACAAAAAGCAGTCGCAGCTGTTTGTCAGACATGGCACTGATGAGGGCCCACTTCACATTCAACTCTGCTTCCTTGTAAATCGACTCATTGGTAACCACATTGAGAAGGAGATCTATCTCCAAGCCATGCTGTCCTGTAGAACCCCAGAAGAGATACTCCCATCTCTTGACCGTTGTGGTGTGGCTCAAGACCTCCTCAAAAACGGTATGGACAGCCGAGACCCAACGCTTGGTACCGAAATTCCAGTTATGTACCATTATCTCCTCAAGCAAGATATCGCCTACTTTTTTCGACAAGGAGAGATTGTTGGCTACGAGAAAGAAAGGCGGCTTCCAGATGGATGCATAGATGACAGTGAACCACTTTACGTGTATGCAAAGATAGTGCGTAAAGTGAATTCTCGCACACGTCTCACCGATAGTGGAAGATTTGACTTTGGTGCAAGATACCGCATTGATGTCGGTGCATCAAGACTTGTTGAAGTCAGCGTGCTCGACTTGTACAAGTTTGATCGCTCTGGTGCCGATCCTGAGCAAATTCCTATTTTGTCTGATTCAAGAGAAATTGCAATTTTTACAGGAGATCTGAATGACGGCGATGGTAGAGCAGCCTCGAGAAATGCACGGCTCGAAGCAGCTAAGAAGGAAATCAAAGAAGCATTATGGGAGGCGTGGAAACTGCCAGAAAATGAACGTCGGAAAGTAATCAAGCGCTTGTTCTTGCGTTGGCATCCAGACAAGAACCCCGGATGTGATATCGCCAACGATGTAATGCAGTTTCTTCTTCAGGAGATTGAGCGAATGGAGAGATTGTTTCCCACAAAATGGAGAGAGGAGTACCGCGAGACAAAAGAACGAGCTCAGAACAACGGACCAGATTTTAGCTCGCTGTTTGAGCAGTGGAATCAAAGAGCAAGACAAGAAAGAAAGACTTACAACTCATTTAAGAAAAACAAACCAGAAAGTTCAACTCACGGTTCTTCCAATGCTAATAATCCGAAGCGCAAGGAAGCTCGACGTTGGATGAGACAAGCGCGCGAGGATCTACGTGCTGCTAAATTCATGCTCTCGCAGGAGGAACCGTTCTATTCCTTAGTTTGTTTCCTGTGTCAGCAGGCCGCTGAGAAAGCTCTTAAGAGTGCTCTGTACGCTGCTTGTGGGCTAAGTGAAAGTCAGCTTGAAAGCCACGACGTGTTGAATTTAGCTTATGAAATTACCGGCTTAGAAGACTCGCCGGCCGATATACCATTGCTTGCGGCCAAGTTGAAAAACTATTACGAATGGACACGGTATCCCCACTTCCACCACGGCGACGCTATTCCTTGTGAGGCTTTCACCTTGGAGCATGCGCAGAAAGCTCTAGAAACTGCAGAAAGTATTCTTAACAAAACCGGAGACTATATTAACATTAATTTTACCCGTGTAAATTGAATTATTTGATTGTTTCATCGATAACCTTTAAGGGAATTCTAAAATTTCAACCTTAGAGTGACTAAAAGAATTTAGGTGTTCATGTATCAATGAAGGGAAAATTCCAAATAACGCACCTCACCACAAACTCAATAATAATTCATAAAAGATAAAGCAAATGCAACCAACTCCTTTGGTTGTTTTTGTTTTTACAAGAATTACACGAGTTTGAGGAGGCATATTAGCAACG
>JAOBYJ020770575.1:0-12724 GCA_025403565.2 Palythoa heliodiscus | reverse complement strand
AATTATATAACTTCAGCAATTTATAAAAATAAGTTGAGGTAGTTGTAATAATTGATTTGTCAGCCATTGAAATTAAACATGAAAATAAAGATTTTTTATCAAGTAAATAGAAGCTCGAGTTAATTAAATTTATCTTTTCCATGTAAGTAGTTCTTAGCCTCTGAAACTCGTGATGAGGACACACCATGCAGTGGTGAATTTCGTTACCTTCTTCACCGAGGTTGCAGAGAGTACACACGCGATTTTGTTTTGGAGTGTTTGAATATCTTCCAGATTCAACAGGAAGACTATGAGCTGCATGAAAGTCTCAATTTGGCAACCGCTACTCTTTTGATAAAATCCTTTACATCTGACAAATATGTCTCAAGTAGGTAATCATGTTTGATTTCTTTGTAAACTAGTTAGTTTCCCGATTTTTTATTTTTTGACGACCTCTGCCTAAAATTGTTTAATTTGCTTATCATTCCACCCAGTTGATACTGGTTCTTAATAAAAGCGTGTATGTGAGAACCACGATGTTGATGGACTCGGTGAATTCTCGAAAATTGTTGACACGTACCTCAAGGTTTTGAAGATTTGTGTCTGCTCAATCTCTTCTAATAAGCAAGTGTTTTGAGTTCGGTGATGATTGATTCTATTTAGAGTATTTACTTAAAGATAAAAGGGAAAAACGTGGCAACAAGAATTTAAAAATAAGTCCATTTTAAAAATTTAAAAATAAAAATGCTTTAGACGCTCCTGCAGCAATAGGATTATTGCCGTTAAAAGTAGTGGAGGCGTTTGGGGGCATGTGTCGATGAGCTAAAATGCAAATGAGGTAGAACAATTGAATTTGATTCGCTACACTCACAGGAAAAGTTTCGACGTTAAAAACGGAACAAAAAGGAAAAAGGCCAAATTTTTCAAACAAATTAAAGGAAAAAATCGACTCACACTAGGTGCTTTAATTTAGGAATAGCGGTGCTACTTTTAAAGGCCACATCAAGTTCTCTCCGTTGAATTTAAGAATTTTAATTGTTCAACTTAAGATTTGCACGTTGAAATTTAGTCCAAACAGACTTGGTTTGTTATAGGATTTGAGCGATACTGACTTCCTGAAAACGAAAAAGAATCTGCATTTTTGAGCTAAAAAAAGCAAATCTCGGTATAAATATATTATTTTGTTAGGATATCCTTTTCCGATGCTCATTAATTATTTTAGTATTAAAGATGTGTGAGAAAAAACCAGCTGTCGAACTTACCAGAAAAATAACGCCTCGGCCTTTCAGCTGTTTAAAATTTTGGTCACGGTTAAATAATGAAAATATCGGAGCCAATCACACCTTTTTGTTCTTAATCGATTTTAACAAACCCTTCCACTATCAATCGATTTATAATCGCAACCAGTTGCATCCTTGCATTTTTCGGGCACTCTGTCCAACTTTTTACGTGCTGAATGTAATGCAAGTGAGGCCGTGGTTCAGCACGTTTAAAACAGCCTTTGTCCACTAGTAAAGCCTCGAGTTGATTCATTTTCCTTTATAAGAAATATTCAACTATAGCAAACTAACAGCTTTTATGATAACAAGTCTAATGAAACGCTTACCACGAGATGCAAGTCTTTCATTTCGGTTTCCAGTGAGGTACGGCAATATTTTTTTTATTTGTGGTTTGAACAGATTATTTTTTCTTACAGTTCCGGAGCTGTTAGAAAGTTATCCATCTTTCCCCTGTGGTCTTGTCAACAGCATTTGATCAAGCCTTCTACAAGTGTTATGTGAATAGATGGGTTAATATAGTTCATGTGCATGTCTGTGAGAGGATTTGCTATAGATTAAATAGACCAATTTCAGAATAATAAATCTACGTTTCATGTTAAAAATTTAGGTCTTCAAATGAAGTTTAAAAAAGAAAATCATCTCAGAAAAAAATATTTTTTTTGTATAAATATGTTTTTAGATAAAGTTACACATTTTTTCTCGTCCTCTATTAGGATTGTTATCATGTAGTTTCTCAGTCTCCTAGTAGTAGCCACAAGCCACCATACATTTGGTTTAGAATCAAAACCCTGGCAGCCATTGAATTTTAATATTTTATAGACAGTTTTAAAGTTTTGTTAATACTGTATTTTACTGTAAACATTTGCTGTTGCAGCACCATACATTTAGCACGTAAATTGTTTCTTAACTAAAAGCACATGAGTTTTGTTTCTTAAACAAATGTTATCACTTTGCATATTTAAGTCAAATGTGATTTTAATCATTAATTACACCTGTCGGAAGTATTTAATTAAAAGTTCAGAAGGTCGCAATTTAAAAGATTGAATGCACGTTCTATATCATCCTTTTAGTTTTACAATTTAAAAGTTGCAAGTTGCGAATTGCGACAGGTTATCGTGCTTTTTAAATCTAGATCGCATAGGATCTGTTCTTTACTCACTTTCACTGGCCCACATTACGTCTCAGGTTATATAATTATAAGCAATTTGTTAAAATCAAAAACCTTTTAAAAAGATACTTGTTGCAATGAAGTAGCAATTCTTTTTACATAACCAATTTTAGCGCTTCGTATCTAGGATTTTGCAGTGGCTGTGGCATTCAATTGTCGTTTTCTGCAGATGTCAATCAGAGCGAATGCAAAAAAAAAGGTTTTTAAATGAAGAACATAAACCCGACGAGACAGAAAGAAAATCGAAGCTTCATATTAAACAACATTTTATTTGCTGCAACAGAATGCTTAAATTTTTATCTTCTCGTTAACTGCATATATACTGGGCTTCTTTTTGTTCCCCAAATTCTGCATGCGAATCAACTGCTTTTTCTCATAACTTATTTACATATTAGTCTAGTAATAAATAAATATAGGTTAACGAACTGCTTCAAGCAGAAATTGGAACACGAACTTTTCGCATTATTCACTTGCACAATTCTTAACTTAATACTAATAGGCTTCTCTTTGCTTTATTAAAAATTGCTATAAGTTAACGATATAAAAGTTATCGAAGTATTTTCTTGAAAACTGGCAGTGAAAATAAATTTTGTGAATAAATGATCGACAATATTTTAAATTGTTCCAAGTTTTGTCTTAGACAAGGAGGAAACTGGTCTACAGAGCGCTATACAACATTAACTGGGAATTGATTTTATGCTGATAGATGTAAAACGGTCAAACAAATAAACTTCGTTTTGACTTTGTTAGGCTTTTCGTCAGAAAATATTCAGAAAATATAAAGCTGATTTTATACTGTCGTATTCTCAACTCGATGCATCTAACATAACATCACTTCCCAGTCTAGTGCTGGCTTTCACTGTGCCAAGGTTTGCTTAAAGGAAACTAGAACTGTTATTTAAATTAGTTATCCGATGCCCAAGTGACAGCAGTGGAAAAACATCGTCCAATCGTACAGTTTCTTTTCCTGCCTTCAGCAGACCACGGGTATTACGTTAGAATTCTAGCGTTCGTAAGCTGCAAGATATATTAAATGTCCTCTTTAACTTAAAACTTGCAAAGTAAATATCATGAAGAAAGTTTTTCGTCCCTGTGTACTCAGTAGGGGAGGTGTGGGGACCAGTATTGACAAGCGTTTTGTGTGACCTCATGACCTAGCTCTCCTGCCAAGAAAAAACATAAAAACACCGTGGTTAGAAATGAAAGGGAATTCTTCAAATGTTACATTTTGGTAATTAACCTTTGACCAGTGTAGCAGCATGTCTTTGATGACATTCTTGCCATTTAGGGTACTTTTTTAAATCGTTTAACCTATTCGGACAAGTGGCATGTGTTTTGTATTTCAAAAAGCGTTTAATTCTTGACTCGCTGTTCGAAACCTTTTATCAGTGGTAGGTTTAAATAAAGCAAAGAGCTACACATTACAAAGATTTAAAAGGATTGTTACAAAACTTGCTTGGCCAAAGACTGGATAAATCTAGATTTAAAAAAAGTTGCGTAAAATTAACAACGCAAGATAAATGAAGATTATAAAGCAACAGAAAAATGAACATCAAAGTTTTACAACAAACTTTTATATTTCCTAAAATCTTGTATAAGTTTTCTGAAAACCGTAAAGAAAAATTCAAACCAATGACAAAATAACACTGATACGACACAAGATACTGCCATCCTATCGTGGCAATTTCTTGGTTTCTTAAAGAGCTATTAATTAACATTTTGTCTCATTCCAGGATAATAATAGAAATTAATGTTGGAAAATGTGGTTACAAACTTGATAGCGTACCGTTCTTTGTTCGTAATCCACCAAATACAGTTTCAAGAATACTGACTTATTTCGGCCTCACGTTATGCAGGATATTCACATGAAACTAACAAAGTTACTTACGTCTGTTAGAGTTCTTCAGTTCTATCCACCCGGTTGGCAAACAGCTAAGTGATTGTCTGTTCATCTGAGGAGAGCTTTGTAGAATATTGTCGATCGAGAAGGTATTTCTGTAACTATTCAGTGGGCCGTTGTATTCTCCTAGTCCAACCACGCCTCTCTCCTGAGTACAAAAAACCTGTGGATACATTGCAAAGTGGCTTTGATGGTTAGCTGAGTGTCTGTGCCCTGTCAAACAAACAGGGTGAAAATTGGTTGGTTGAGGGTGTTTATTTGAGCACTTGGCCATTACTTGTCTTTTGCGCCTTCTTCTGAATTTTCCATCATCTCTCAAATAGTCCTGCAGCAGACTTACCACTACACCCCAATAGTTGTTTTTGCCCCAACTGCGCCCTGGATCGCGTAGTATTTTTACAAAGCACTTATTGAATGAGAGATTATGGCGTACAGAGTTCTTCCAACCTTGGTATTCTCCTCTGAAGCACTCGTAGTTCTTCATAAGATATTCATTGATCTCGGAGAGCGTCATTCTTTTCTCTGGGGTGCTAAGAATGGCACTAGAGATCATCGCTATGTAGGATTCTTGCGGCTTTATGTGTTCGTTTTTCTTCGTGTATCGTGATATTCTTTCATCTGCCATCCTAAAGGTTCCTGAAAAATGTATTTCCTTGCTAAAAAAGAAGAACTGTTTCTGGAATCGTTAAGACGGGTTTGTTTCTCGTCCGCAAAGTTCCAACTACGACCACTTGCCTTAACTCGTTTGTTCAACGAGTTGCTGAGTGCAAATGATGTGTTTGACCCCTAGCCCTCTTTATATGGCATTTAGCTGGAAAAAGGAAGTATCTAATAGCTCACATGGTATCATATGTACCACACAAGCTGATAAATATGTCATCACTCGTCCCATTTAACACTTATCATTTTTTATTGTTTTCAAAACACCGTCTTTAATTTTGCATAAATTTTCTTCTTTCAAATGGTAAATGAAAAAAGATCAAATAGTTGTTTTCTTCTTTGTTTAACAAAGTTGGTCAGTTTCGAAAAAGTTTTGTTTTCATTATCTGGTTTAAACGTTAAAATTTTTTTTATATTTAAACCACATTTTTTCATTTTGGTATTTCTTTCGTATCAAGGCGCCATCAGGCCATCGTTGTAATGTATGTTCTTATCGGGAAAGTGATGAAAAGTGTTTTAAACCGTTCATTCAACTCAATTTTGACAACAAGCGCAAGAAGTGTAAATTGTCCAGGGCAAACTTAAGGGCGTGTAACCCTTACAGTACTTAATTCTATCAAAAATCCTGTTGCATGTTCATTTATTATTTGGGTCATCATTCACTTATAGAAAACATATTTTACCAAGATTTTTTAATCACAGATTTGAATTTCATATTGTCTGTGATAATGTACAAGAAAAAAGATAAAGTTGCTGGATTCAAAACATTTGGTTTTTAGATTCACTAATAAAAAAAAGACAAGTTTACATTTACAGCCATAGAAGGTAAATGAAAATGGATATCCTTATCGAAGGACATTCCAGATTCCCAGGAATATCGGAAAATTCTTGTATAAGATAATAGCAGATTCTTGCTTAAAAAATTGAAAAAGAAAAGAGCAAAAGCTAGATAAATTGTGAAGTCATTAGCTCAGGAAGGACATAACAAACATGTAGAGAATATTTGATATTAATTTCTCAAGCGAAATCGGAAGGTAGAATTTGCCATCAACTAAAAGATAACTATCATTTTTGACCCTTCGTTTCTTGTAATTCTATCGATTATTTTCTTGTAAGATAAAGATATAGCAAAGGTCATGTATTAACAAAAACAGCAAAGCACTTCAATTAAGCAATATTTGTTTTAGATTTAGATTTAAAGTCACAAACAACGGGCATTCACATAATCAAACTTTACTTCAAGTTTCTACCTTTGTATTGTGACTTCCGGTGACATACACCGGCTTAGAAATCACGAACGGAAAAAGGAAGACAATCGAATAGGGAAACTTCCTTATCGTGGGAAGCATTGCACACGTTATTTGCAGAGAAGAGAGATTCCTTTCTCGACCCCACCTTTCCTGTGAACGGTTCTGCTCAGGTACTTTTTGTGTTCGAAGTACAATCGAGCACCGGCTACCCCACAGAGGAGGTTAGGGTTATTAAAAATCCCCAAAGACGCGAAGTGGTTTTCATTCTGTGTGTACTTATCGACAAGGGTAGACTAACTTAGAACTTATCAGTGTTTAGAAAATGGAATAAACAGACAACTCCCCGTTTATCCAAATGTAATTTTTAAACAAGTTAACAAGTCCAGCAAACCAGATGGAATGCATCAAGTATTTCATTAATGTATCATCGCTCAGTTACACAAACACTCGTGTGTTCAGCTAGTTAGCAAAATTCCGGTTTTGGTTTAAGAATTTTCATTGAAATAGAATAGAAAGTGTGTGTACCTTTCCAAAGAAATATTTCAGTGGTATATAAGGTGCAATATTCGTCCTTATAATGAATTATTTGAATGTATTTATATAGAAATTTTGATATTAAGACATCCACTTTCGCGAATATCTCAACGTAGAATTTTCTTTTACCATGTGAACTGCAGATATCTAACATAAAGTAGCTTTGATAATGATAATAATAATTTTCTCTCATTTTTTTTTTCTAAATTCGTATTTATAACACATTTTTCAGTAACAATAAAAGAACTTATTCGTGACTCAATGTGCCGACTTCGGACAGGAGAAGGAGGAATTGAAAGACACAGAACATCACCGTCTATTCTCTTAACTGCAGTTTATGATTAGCATATATTCAAAAAATTCAATAGCAAAAAAAGGAGCTCTTCTTAATATTACTCATCTGTCGGAGAGGTTTGTTCTCCGCCCATTAGTTTAAGTGTTTACTGATAGAGATCTTTATCTTTCTCCTTTGAAATATTTGTCTTTTTGAAGAGCGTTTACATTTCGTTGTCTGAACGGTTGGTAGTGTTATGGTACGTATGTTTTTAAACTATTCTTGCTCTAGCTATTGACTCTAAAACGCCCAAGCCCAAAATGTGTCTTTTGGAACACTCAACTTTAAAAGACAATGATATAATCAAAGCCGATGCCGTTTATTACTGAAATAATTAAAAGCATTACAAAACAAAGAGCAAAGTGCAAGCCACAAAATGACTCTTTTAAAAAACTTCATGTTGCCTTGGGGCGATGAAGGAAAATCAAGACTAGCGAAATGCTAAAGTTAATCACTTTATCGCATTCTAGTCTGTGACCTGGCCTAACCCGCACCAAGACACCAAAATTAGCCTTTTGCAGCATCTGTATTTGCTTCAAATCTTAGCAGAAAAGATAAGAAAGCAGAAATCCGCCACATGTGCTGCTAGTTACTCATTTTGCAATTTTTCTCTTTTTAGCAAAAGTAAACCAGATTTTTTTCCTTTTTCAAAAAGAAAATTTTTTTTATTTGACATTGCGGTTGTGCTTTCATTATAATGTGCAACTTTATCGGGTATTTTCAGACCCTTTAATTGGTAGGTCCAAGCAAGACCTCTTAGTATATAATTTTACAAAACGTTTTGCCACGAAAACAGACGTGATATGATATACTTTGTTAAATAAAGACACAGAAAGTTAAGTACTCCAGAGCTTTTTACAGAAATGTTAGAATTGTCTAATTATTTTTCAGATGCGTGTTATTTTTAAGTGAATTTCGTGTAAGCGGTACATTTTAACAATTTGACAGTGTAAGCTGTTCGGCGCGATACGTGTGGCGGAGATGCTTTTACTTTCAGCAAAACGATTTAATAAACTGCTCATAACTGTCAAATTTAATTTAATTCGTGTCGTTACACAACGAATAATGTATAAATGGCACGCTTTAACATCATAATACTGCGCAGCTATTTTCAGTGTTGCTTGTTTAAAACCTTAGTTTTGTTTGGCAAAAAAACCTGGGCGTCATTCGTATGCACTTTTATATATATATATTTTATTAATAGGCGGGATTCAACGTTTGTACATTTGAACTGAGAGGGGCTATACGCCATACCTCTTCCCTAAGATTTACCCAGAAGATAGTGCTGAGGAAAAACACTAAAGCTTCGCTATGACTTTTTTAAAATGAAATAAAATAGTGTAGTTTAGTGTTGGAAGCCTAAACATTAATCCTACGAGAGTAAAGACTTTAATTAATATCAAGGCCGCTCCCAGTTTTATATTGTTTTGTATAACATCGCGCTTTCTTCTCTGTTCCGACTACTTGACAAGTACCGCAGTGCGGTGGTACAAAAATGAACACTTGTTTTTACTGGTAAATGTGATTTTATAGAAAAAATATTTTAAATAAGCTGATGAAACATCTTTAATTTGATAAAATACGTAATCAAAAAGCTATTTATCATTCCTCCTTTTTTTTACACTGAGGTGAACAGTGTGGAAAAGCAACCCGACATGTTGACAGCACGTCTTGTGTGCAAAAAGAACCATTTTACAAGTGACAGTCTGGGAAGCCCTCTCTGGTCGTGTTTCTACGCATGAGCATTAGAAATTTTACCAGTTCATTCATTTCAGGAGATCTCTCGATGAATTGTAACAGAATAAAACTTCAGTTCCCATCCCGATCTCTAACCAAAAAAGCCAAATTCGAAATCAGCTGATTCAATTAACTTCTACAGTTTGTAGTAATGCCCGGGTTAATTGGACCTCGATTTTTTCCGTTGTATCTGTGTTCACCTCATTAATCATTGTGACAAGCTACGTTGCGTGTTGAATACATAATACCGTGAGAAAGCATTGAAATCAACCCTAGGGTGAAAAACAGTATATACACATATCTCCCCGCTTTCTGGGGGATACGTTAAAATATCATGGAATGTGACCCGAGTGTACGTGTTTTTCTGTTACGAAACAAGCTCAGTTTTGACCCCAAACTGTTTTATGCTAATAATAATTTTCTATATTGAGACTGTTCGAAAAAGCTGTTTATTTTATCTTAAATTAAGTTGGCTAAAATTAAATTATGTTTCGCAGTTCAGTTCTTTGTAAATTAATTAATTTGATTTTGAAATCGACTTTCTGATTAGAAATGATTTAAATGTATAACTATAAGGCTCTGTTTTTGTAACAACAATAAAAACAATTTCGTACCAATTGTAAATGTCGGTACTAATGAGATAAACAAATATTTTAGAAACCTCGTACTTTTAAAGAGATGCCCAGCATGGTGTAGCTGGGTAATCTAGTTCTGTATCTATACAGACATTGTTATTTTACATATACAAGAAGACAAGTGCAATTACACAAACAACACAAACAAAAAAGGAAGGATTTAGGAACTGTAACAGGTTTTGCTAGTATAGCACATCTCAAAGACTGCAAACAGTTTTGGAATTTGCTGTGCTGTATGGCTTTGTTAATTGCAAAGCGTACCAACAGACCTGGTCACGGGTTTCGACCCCATTTTGGCGGATAGGCAAAATGTCTCAAATTAAAAGCATTTATATGGAAATCCAATGTTAATTAACTTTAACAAAACTCTAGTTTTAAAAACGTTATGAATTAGAAACTTTGAACTTTACACAGAGGAATTAAATGCCAAAATTTAAGCCATGTAACAGCACCAGAAATAGTCCAATCGCCGTTTTAATTTCTCTGTAATTTACCGCAACAAAGAGTTCTCTTGTCCTGATATACTGACTGATATACTGATAGTTATACATAGTTTAAACAGTTCTCAAGAAATATGCTTTCTGCATAAAACCGATTCGGTTTTGGTGATCACTGAGTTCATATATAAGAATGAATTTGATAGCAGTAGCGCTATATACGTTTTTTAAATTCTATTTTGGTGTAACAAACACCAGTTATAAGCTTGTGCCCCTTCGAAGTATTTTCGTGGATTGTGTTCAAAACAAACAAATTTAATTTAATACTTATTAAATACTACACCTGGTAATGTATCTTTAACCAATCACCTCCGTTTTCGTTTACAGGGAGTCAGTTCCTTTATTTACTGGTACCAACGACAACAAAACCAGCTGTTCTCTGCTTAGATGAAAACAAATACTTCTGGTGCCACATTTCACATTTTTCCCTTCTGCATGAACAATCTCAAAGCTTGTGTTTACGGTTTATTTTGTTGTTTTTCACAAGATTTTATTCATAGTACTCTAACTTCACTATTCAAAAACTTAGTTAATTTTGCAACTATAACTATAACAGAAGTTGCCAACAGTAAGTCAAGTGATTCGGGGCGAGTCATGAGATGCCCCCATATTCGTAGGAAAGAAAGAAAGGTGATCCACAATAAAGAACAGAGTCTTCGTTTTAGCAACACGTGAACTGTGCAAATCAGGTTTACAATTAATAAAAACTGACTCTTTCCTTGTAAAATACCTTTTATTTTTCGAACCAAGGTGGATTGTCAAAACAGAAATTGCGGGCAACAGCAAGTCAATTAATTCAGTGCAAGTCATGAGATGCGCCCATGTTAGTAGGCAAAAATGATAGATAATCTACAATAAAGGACAGAATCTTTCTTTCTTCGTTTTATTAACACGTGAGCAGTGCAAGTCGTATTTACAATTCATAAGAACTGACTCTTTTTTAGTAAAATACTTTATATTCTTCTAACCAAAGTAGAATGTCATTTGTTTGATTTCTGTCTCAATGAGTTCTACCACGATGGGTAGATCGCTGTTTGTCACCCTACGGTGATTCCAATAAAATATTTTTTGCCTTAAAGAGTGATTGATTTTGTACTATAACCTAAACGGATGATTGAGGTTGGTTCGAGACCTCAGTAGACCATTGAACCCTCCTGCCTAACCAGTGCGGATTTCAGTTAATTTGGCAGATACACAACGAGCGACAACGTCTCTGTGTATCGAACACTTTGCCTTGCAAATCAAATGCATTCAAGTGCAAATCTGTCTCCTTCGATTAAAAGTTAAAATCAACTTTAGTAGCATCTCAGTGCCACACTGTACATAACTGTGCGCATAACAAAGTTGAAAACATCGTGTAAAGCAATGTCTTTTCCTGGAAATATCTCAAAAATGTTCGTGACCTCGACTAGACTTCCATTAATTGATTGATAAAACTGCATTTTCCATGAATAAACGAACTAACTTTCAAACGCTGAATATCTATCATCTCAAAAGTAGAGCTGTGATTCGCAACAGCTCCAAAAACTCTAACCCCAGCTAATTTTTGTTTCCCTGTGGTTCTCTGTGCTGTATACGTGCGTCTAATATTGAAATGAGAAGGCTGTTACAAAATGCAGAAATTGTAGTAATGCTCGTTGAAGGACACAGAAGAGAGAGTAAAGCGATATTCCTACTGCCTGGAGTACATCTGTTTTATTTGTTTTACCTGCGTACGTAGGAGTCAGTGCTACGTTGAAAATAAAAAATGAGAATAGCTGCCCAGATGATATGAATAATTTCGAAGCAGAATTGGAAGTCAGTTTGAACCAAACTGGGGACATCAAACTCCAAGCCTAATTCTGCCAAGAGTGCGGAATAATAATGGTTAAAGAGTAAACAATCAGAATGACGCCCAGAACGTGCATGACTGTGGTACTTACCATAAGCACGATCCGCAGTTATGGGTAAACTTTTAACAGGATCATTGTAATGACCACAGCCAGGTCTGAGACCATGGACACAGTTGCAACCATGCATGATGGTAACCACCACCGCGACCATTGACCATTGTTACCACGGCAATAATCATGATCACCATTACAACATATGGTATTTCAACAACCGCGGACACAGTCACTTAATCCCAATCATAAGTACGTGTCTCACCACAAAAGAATGGACGAATGATCTAACCTATCAAGAACTATATTAGTATCCAACTTGTCCTGTATTTTCTGTAAAACTGTAAGCATTGAAACTGGGGTTGGGGCCTGGAGAAGGAGCTTGTAAAGCTCTTGCAAATCACAGCTCTCTGCTGCTGTTGAGATCGGAGAGATTTCAGCCTTTGAATCGGTTCGTTTATTTATGGAAAATAAAGTTTTGCAGGAACCGAGAACTATATTGGTATCCAACTTGTCCTATGTAAGATTAAAGACCAAAACTAAGATCTAGACTAAGATTAAATTTAAGACTAAGTTGAAGACTAAGATGAAGAAGAAGACAGAGACAAAGACTGAGAGCAAGACCGAGACTGGGACTGGGACTGAGACTGGGACTGAGACTAGGACTGGGACTGAGACCGAGACTGGGACTGGGACTGAGACTGAGACTGAGACTGAGACCGAGGCTGAGACTGAGACTGAGATTGAGATTTAGATTGAGATTGAGACGTAGACGTAGACGTAGACGAAGACATACATACATACATACATACATACATACATACATACATACATACATACATACATACATACATACATACATACATA
>JAOBYJ020770463.1:0-21377 GCA_025403565.2 Palythoa heliodiscus | reverse complement strand
AATTATTTTTTGGCTCAAAAGGAGGGGGTAGGGCTACCGAAATGTATCTATATATCTTTAGAACAAAAGCGGAGGGAGCTGGGCAGGGTATGACATCATCATGGGTGATGACCAGTAATCACGTGACATATCCCGCCGTTTTTGTTTTCCTTTTTACTGAACGCCAGGATGACACTAAATGTTCTGGTTTTTTCATGAAATTTGCTTTTTTTCACGTTTATGGACCATCTGCGGGTGCCTGAGCTCATCATAAAGGGCTAAGAAGGCTTAAACCTTGTCAATGACGAAGAAATGTTCATTGACGCTGTGATCAGGGCAGAAAATGTTGCTTTTGCCAAACAGCTAGCAACAATTCTGCTCGATCATGGACAAGGGGCCCTGAAGCAGTTGTGTCAAGTCTCATCAGGTCACATTCTAAATTTTAAAAGTCTCATCGAAGGATAAAAGGAATTAACTGTATATTTTGATAGAATTTAGACCTGCTCTGAGACTTATAAAAAAGTATAAAATCTATGGAATAGGGCTGTCCCACTCGAAAAATTATCAAATTTCCCATGATGCAATGCGTCCAGGCCTGTGCAAAATGGCGGTCTGATATGGTTGTTCGAGTAAAACTGCTCAAGTCCGGCGGCCTATTTTTGAGACGTTTCATAAAACTAACTCCACAGCTCGAAAGTTTAAGAGTTGTTTGACAATGCTAATTCCCCAAACGGAGCAATGGGCAAAGGATTTTGGATTTAAAAGAGCCCTTTTTCGACCTAAAGTTTTGTTGTTTGTGTAAGCATAATTTTTAAAAACAATGGAACAGTGCACTAAAGTTGTTGCATCCTATCTCTGTACAGTGCAGAAATTTTGGAAGTTTTTTTCACTGCAATGCAGTTTCCTTTACTAAGTTTAGAACTACACAGGTTCTGGCTGTTAAGTTTTGAAATTGGATGATCTTGGATTTTTTCATTTGACGACATGTTTTAATTTGAATTACCACTCAGCTAAAGGGGAATCTTTCATAATTTATTTCTTCACATTAAATTGCTCACTACATCATCTGCTAACTGAGATGTCAAGTACAGTCCATGCAAATCTAAAAAATGCAAAATGCTCATTATGCTCTTTGGCATTTTAGGCACTAGAGCAATAGGAATATTGGTACATATGATAAAATCAGTCCATTTTTTGCTAGTAGCTATTCAAAAATTCATTACTCTGCAAGGATTAGAGCAAAGATAAAACCCTCATCTCAAAAGAAAGAATACTTTATAAACTTTAATATTAGCTTATTTTTGTAGTTTTTTTCTGAACTGGGTAGACCCATTTTTTCTCAAACGAAAAAAATTTAGAAGCGTGGTTTGAATATTGAAATGAATGCCCCGAAGATGAAATTGAAAGCAAAATGTTTTCACTGATATTTTAACTCAAATATAGGCGCCTTTGTACGCTTCCCTTTTCCCGAAAATCATTTGCATTTGGTTTGATAAAAAATGAGCAGTTAAATATTATCGTTATTCATCACAAAATATTTTATATGTCAAACCATGTGCTTTGAATCGGTGCGAAGAGCTCGCACAGGCAAAATATTTTTATACTGGCGTTTGCAGACATAGAAGCACGCTCGGCCACCCGTGACCGTAAATAGAACCCAGTGCTCCACTGTGTGGCACAGCGCCTTTGAAAAAATAGGTTTTTGGCCCATTATGCAAGAGGTATTTTGCAGGCCGCACAAAAGCAATGCAACAAAATTGGATACTTTTAGGTTTGTTGCACAGAAGGTTGGACTAATTCGATTTTTGTACACAAAGTAACTTGCTATTTTTAAAGCATCGAGTCAAGGAACTGTTGCCGTGAGACCATAAACAGGATTAAAACCAAGTCAAAACTAGTTGGGTGAGCTAAAATAATCTGGAGTCACATTTTGCAATTATCGTAAGAAATATTAGTGCAGAATTGTTTAAGACAAATTATAAAGAGAAGGAAAAATATATGAAATACCTCTATAACTATAAACAAGAATACCGGAGCTAGAATCTCACTGAATATTAATTTAGCACAAATTCGAAAAGGAACAAAAAATTAAACATAAAATTTACCTGAAAAACTAGCTATCCGTACATCCGTAAACGCTTTTATTGCTGTCAACCTTTTATCAGCAGACAAATCTTTATAAAATAACTCTTTTTCTTCCATAATGTGCACTTTTGTTTGAAATACCTGGCGTATCCAGGCTGGAACAACCCCATTTCGTTTAGCAATTTTGGTCGATCCGCCATTAAACAGAAATCTGCACCGTTGCATCGTGGGAAGTTTAAAAAAACTTCGAGCGGGGCGGTCCCTCTTCATTTTTTTTGTAATTCTTATATACGTCTCTGACCAGGCTTGCACTCTGCACTAAAAAGCACCTAAATGCTTTTTAATTTTGGTCAAACTTGCAGAAACGCTAATTCCACCAGGAGAGACTTGGCACATTTGCATAATAGGCCCCTTGTCCGCGAATGGAAAACTGTTCGCCAAACGAAATGACCTTGTCAACAGTTTGCCCAAATCACAGTGCCAATAAACAGTTCTTCGATATTAGCAAGGTTTAAGCCTTCTTAGCCTTTCATGATGAGCTGAGGCACCAGCAAACGGCCAAAAATTACATAAAAATTAGCACATTTTTTGTGTTTTGACCCTTAAAACCGTCCTTCAGAAAATTAATTGAGGTATAGCGAGCATTGTCACGTGAGGATCTTTTATTTGACATCATACCTTTATTCCATTCCCAGACTTCCGGTTTTTATTTTGGGAGAAATGATAGTTTTAAGTCACCCTACCTGTATTCCCCAAAACCTCTATTTTATCATTTTTTTTGAGTGGAAGACCACCTTAATCTTTTTAAAGGCCAAGGTACTTTGATCTTCATTTAACGTTGGTCGATATGCTCTGATCTGGTTATGTCAGATGAGAAAATCTCTTAAACTTCTCGAGAAGCTTAATGGTTACTAATGATATGCCTTAAATCAAAAGTTACAGAACTGTTACTGAATCCATGAAGAAATACCAAAAAAGGAAGTATAAGCATTAAACTTGGAAGGAATATGTATTTGATTTAGTGCATTGAAATCGAGTTTGGCCTCCGCCAACCTCTTACCGTGGGCGCCAGATTAAACGAGAGTGAAGTCTCTTGACCAGTCGTCAGCCTCATTCTGCACTAAGATCAAAATGAGCGAGCTGCCCCTGGCCCCCAGGATGGCCTGCCCTGTAACTACTGCACCCTGTCCTTAAACAAGCTACTGATGGGTAACCATGATATTTGGTAGTGCGTTGATCTGGAACGAGATCTGGCCAATATAAAACATTATTAGTATTATCCATCAAGGGGCAGTTATCAGTTCTAAAACTGACCGACCATGCAGGTTGTACAAACACAATTAGTGATTTGGAAGAAACGATAAAAGATAAGAACAAACACATTTTAAAATATCCTTCAGAGCCAGCATAAAAGAAGTGCTGGTGAACAGAAAGAGGAAGTGGATCAGGTGAAGAGAAACTATGAGAAACCTGGAAGCTATGGTGCTATACCTCAACGATAATTTAAGTGCAAAAGAGGACAATGTTGCCGATGCAGAGAGGAAACTAGCTGGCTGCTGCTAAGTCGTCTTTGGAGGGCAAGGCAATGCGTCTCACCACGTCAGAACAAAAAAATAATAAGACTAGAAGACCAGTTCGAGCAAAGAACAAACGAGAAAGAACTGGTTTTATCTAAATTCAGCAGCAAGAAGTTAGAGGTTTCGCGGTTAGAAAGAGAAATACAAAAACTCAAGAAATATAAAGCAGATTGAACGAGAGAAGCAAGCTCAGATAGTGAACTATGCCAAGAAGCAGGAAGGAGAGACAGACGAATATTCGAAAAATTGAAGAATGATCTCAAACATAAAAAAGAGCGCATTGCCGTCCTGGAGGAAGCGCTGACAGAAAGTGTAACGATAACCGCTGAGCGAGAAGAGTTGCTGGCTCGGCATGCAGGGACTTCGGATATCGCTGCTCAAAAACTGGAGGAAATGGAGAGTGAGGTGGAGAGAAACCACGTGGAAACTCGAAGAACGCATTGGTGATGGCACTTAAAGAGAATGATATCCTATTATCTTTTTACAAGACTGAGAGACAGCGAATATTGGAAGAGTTATTGGAGAGGAGAGAAAACGCACTTTTCAGGGTCAGCCAGGCGGGTTAGTGGTATACCAGTATACCCGAAAAAAAATTCCAAAATACCCAACTTTCTTCCAATATACCCAAAATTAATCGAAGCATTGTATACTGTATGCCCGAAATTTGCATGCGACATACCAAATATACCCATAATTAAGCTAAAATATACAGTATACCCAATTTAAAAAGCTGTTTACTGTATACCCCAAAACCCTGGCCGACCCAGGGCAACTATATCAGAGAAGGATGCCAACATTCCATTGATGGAGCTGTCCCTGTCAGGCGGAAGTGATTCACTCGAAGAGTGAGAAGGATCAGTTGGTGCGCGAACTAAAGGAACAGACCCAGAAATGGATGACGCTTCTTAACAATGAAAACAACAAAGATGACTCTCTCCATTCCGAACGACAGCACGCCCCGCGAGACAGGGTGGTGGATGCAATCACGATACTGTAGGGCAGTGCCGACAACCAACAGCAGTATTCAGACGACTTTCTCGATATAAAAATGAAACATTTTTCACATGTACTGAGGAAACCTCCTCAACTTGAAGAAAGACACTCCATCAAATTAAAAAATTTTAAGGATGCTAGACAAAGGTAGCTCTTAACAATGCTACAGGAGGTGGAAAACGATGTACCAAAATTTGCAAGACTACGTGCACAAAATGCTAGAGTTAGTTGAGGATTACGGTGAAAACAAAACTTGCAAGACTACGTGCACAAAATGCTAGAGTTAGTTAAGGATTACGGTGAAAGCTGACCGTTGTAAGATCACGAGATAAGAGTTTCTTGATTTTTTCCTTTCAAGATTTGCTTCTAAAGTTAGGACTCTGCAGATGTAGCCTGTTATTTAGGATTTTCGCACAATTCGTGACTTTTCTGTGTACAACTACAAGTAGTATTTCTTACAATTGTATTATAACAAATATTTTAGAGTACTTTGTGAGATGATGTTTTTAGACAGTTTAATCCTGTACAGATATAAAGATTTTCCTGTTGATTTTAAAAAAAAAGGTGCTAAAAAAAATCCATCCACCTCCTTTTTATTTATTTATTAGCATGATATGAAGACAAAAGAAATGATTTATACAGACTTAAGAAGGATATGACGTCATCCTCAAAATAATTTATGCAAGTACCTCGCAAAGCAATAGGCTAAGCCGATGCATGATATATTTCTTTCACACGTTTTTTTATTCATTGTTTAATGTGACCTGAGAGTAAACCATGTGATGGCTAAATAGTATATATAGCAGAATGACTAAAAAAAATCTTTGTTGTGTCGGTGGTTGTGATAACGACCAGAGGTATCCAGAAAGAGTTGTAAAACGTACCCTTATTCCAACCTTGTGGTATGCTGGTACAAGCTGGGGAAGTAAAGTCCTTCTTAAATGCGTAGTTAACTTTATACAGAACTGCTTCATCAGACTCAGCAATACAAGACCACAAGGATGTGCAGATAGAAAAGCCTTTTTGGTTTTTCTTAAACAAACCCACACCTTGTGTGTATCATCGTGGATTCTTTGAGAGGGGCAAACTTCGGATTTAAGAAATATAATGTTTTTCGAATTCTCAGTCGGACAGACGCCGTACCATACTTGCCCAACAAAAGAGCTCATCCAGTAAGAGTAAGCCTTCTGATCCTTGTAAACACCGATATACTCCGTTTCAACAGCTTTAACCTGAAGGAGACATTCGAATAGCTTAACATCGTCAAGATCAGGCAATTTTGTTACATCATCTATCCATGCTTCATCAGCATCATGTTACATCATCTATACCATGCTTCATCAGCATCATGTTACATCATCTATACCATGCTTTTTTAATCAACTTTCGTATTCCTGTTTTAGCGCCTTGTTTATTTCTTCCTGCCTAAACTTTACAGGAACCCCTAACTCATACGCACCAAAAGCTCTGGCAACGATTTCGGCTTTTTTTCCGCCTTGACTTAGTCCTCGAAGTGACAAGAAATCCTTTAAAGAAGACAAGATCATACCGAGGAAGTTATCATGTATAAGTGGCCTTCTGCGACTGCACGGGCATTTTAGTTCAAAAAATGCGAAGAATAAAGAAAAAAACACCTCTTTATCCAACACTATTTATAAAGTCAAAATTTCAAAGAAATATTCACTTTTTGAGCAACAGAAAGCAACGAAAGAACTGTTTCAGCCTCACACAATGTGTTGTTAAAAGTAATATAGCCGCTCTCGCCCCAGGAGTTTACCCCCTCTGCAATATGGCGCAGATAATTGTGAAGTCGTGTATTCGATATGTAATCAGACCTTACGGGAAAACTTGCGCCACGTGCACGCAGAAAAAATGAAAACAGACCGGGGATTGAAAATTCTCACTACGACAAGTGCTCTATAATTGAAATCTTATTTCCTGAAAAGTTTTTTTGTATGTAAACCGTCATTTGCAAGAAATCTTTATCACGAAATGCAAAAACTCGATCTTTTTCAGGAAATGCAAAAACTTTTTCAGGAATCAACGTGAATTTTATTGCTTTTCTTGCACATAGCCTGAGCAGCGTCTTTTAATGTTCTTTTTTTCTGCTGTGTTAAGGAATGATTGTAAACAAAATGATGCTGTTGTTCCAACAAAACAGATGATAAAGAAAAGAACCGTTTACCTACTATATTGTAAGTTTAGTTGTCCATACTTTCTTCGTTAAAATTATATCTAATTTTAGAGCTCAACCAGAATTCAGTATAGTCTGGCCATTGTGATAGGTGGTCCAAAGAACATATGTTAAACAACTTAACAAACTTGGATTTATTAAATAAATAAATAAATAAATAGTTACTTATTAGGTAAACCACGATGAAACTCAGTGTGTAATAACGTTTTCACGCGATATTAAAAGCATTTTTTGGATGATTCATTATTGGCTAAACGATTGTTATGTCATCATTCATTTAGTTTATGATATCGTATTTCATATCCATAAAATAATCGGAACAGTTTCAAAACTACGTGCAATATATTCAAAAGGTAACAATAAAATAAGAGCATAGCAGAACTAAAACTCTTTATTTTCTCGCATTTTATTGCTTGTAATGTTACTGAAGTGGATAGGAAACAGAATATGATTATAATCGCTGAACAAGAAACTACTTCACTTTTCACACCCAACAAATCTAAGAACATTGCCAGATTCATTTGATGAATAAATCTACTTTTAATTTGATTTAGTTTATCGGCAATTCAATTTCGATTTCAATTAATCTCCAAGATTGCTTTAGAAGCATCGATACAGGAAGCAAGATCGGTTGATTGAAAATTTTCCTCTGACATTGTTTATATCCGGATTATGTTGGTGTTTTGCGGTCGCGCTAAAAGCGTGATAGCTAATGAAGATGAACAACCAAGAATCGTTAGAAAGTTGGCTGTGATTGTGCAATGCCGACACGAATCTATTTACCCCGCGGACAAATGCGGTAATAGTAGTTCACGTTTGTAATAGTGTTGACGACGAGAAAGATGGCGAAGGCCTTTCGGCAATCATACGTTTTTGTCACCACGACCCCGTTTTGAGCTTAGGTGAAAGTTCCATCTTTGTCTTTCAACCTTATATGTAAGAATAATTCGAGTAGAACCTTCGTGCAACATTGTTTTCTGGTTTTGCTTCATTCTCCTTTACAAAATCAAAAAGGTAAGTTTTGATGTACACAAAATAGTTAATGCTCAAATACTGTGGTTTTGATAAGAATCTGTGGCGTTATCAAGAGATACCATAACAATTTATTGTATATATATATCTTGAAGGCATGACATTCCCCTATCAAATTCTTCTACTTCAAGAATACTAGAAACTGGACTGGAGTGCTATCGATAAGGGTGTAATTATCTATCTATACAGAGATCGCAGGACACGATGATCTTAATGTGCTGACAAACTTGACTAACAAAACTTAAACAACTTAGTATTTTACAACTCATGGGCTTCAAGTCTTCCAACCAGGCAAAAAAAACCTTGTCAGAAATTGCGTGATTCTTAGTTCCAAAAGTTTTTCCTACTCTCAGGGTTTATCAAAGGTTGCAAGCCCAATTCTGTGACCTCAAAAAATGATTTCAGTTTCATTGGCCACGTGCTTTTAAAAAAGGAAATACAACTGTATGTGAAGAAGATTTTCGTACTTTAAGAAAAAGCAAAAACTAATTGTTTTGAACTCCTTTTTGTCCTGAAGAACCACAACAGGGGAACCGACTAGAAACACCACGCCTGCTCAAGGGAAGGTATATATAGCTTTTACAGATGGTGTAGTAATTATTGCGTTAAACTAGTCAATTACTTAAAGCACTCTTTACGGTTTTGAGTAATCAATTATTCCTAAAAAAACCCACTGCACTTTACCGTAGCTTCTTACACAAAAAGCGGGGAACAAAGAACATGCGTTGAAGTTGTTAAAAGGGTTTGCCACCACTCCATTTGAACTGCGTTGATGAAAAATGAAACCACTGTTGAGACACAGAGGGTTTATCTATCTTTGATCTTACCGAATAAGAGATTCCTTCCAGACAACGTAAATTAATCTTAATAGAATGGCACTCATTTATACTTTTTGTTGAAAATGTGAAATATCTGATTCTTTTTCAAGAGTATAACATGAATTTACATTGGCAGGGAATTTGGTAAACATTAAAATCAAAATCAACTGTATATATGAAAGTTGGTGGAAGCAGATTTAAAAAAAGTATATTAATAATCAGCACTCGTGAAAGGCTTCTAAAAAGTGGTAAGAAGCAGAAATCCCATATTAGTTAGAGAAATCAGTTGTTAAAACGTTTTCTTAATTCTTAAACCGTTTAATTTGGAGAACACTGATGTTTTCAATTTCTCTCCCCACGGATAAATCCATTTGGTTAAACGAAGAGCGATATACTGACTGAGTAGAAAACCTCTTTGGTAGACCAAACACGTTTTAGCTAGAAATCTCCTACACAAAATATACGTACAGATTCGAACAATATAGTATGGTTTCTGTGGAATACACACTTAACTCACCACAGATAATGTTTTTTAATCTTTTTCTATTCAACCATAAAAACAGGAAAGACTCAAACATCCATTTCCGAACACTGAGAGGAACTTCCCTTCTGCGGTTCTCCGTTCACTCAAAACAGTGCCATGGCGTCGACCCGAAGAAATCGTTAGACATTCTCATGATGAAAGACAACACAAAATACAAACAGAATCTTGTAATTCCATACAGAGATTTTTTAAAATGTTAAAACTACTGTGACTATCAAAAATAAAAAGAGCAGACATCATGATTCATGTACAGGATTTTAATAATGACAAAAAACTAATGCGTCAAAGCAACAAGTTTTAGTTCACATGTTTTGTTGTTGTATTTGATTCCTAAGAAGAAACCAGTTTTCTTCCTGGGCTATTGTCAGGAAGAAGTCTTATTTTACTTACTAAGGCTTAAAAACCCATTAATTAACTTTTGGAGTATGTAGAAAGGTTTTATTCTAGAGAACATTAACGAACATGGACTTCCTGCTCCCCTCTTGTTTTCACCTTGCTGATTACATTATGAAGATTTTTCAAAAGAAACATTGGACTTACAAGACATATTCACACCTAATAATATTTCAACAGTAATTGATGTAAGAAGTTTTTAACTGATTAGGCTACCCACAGCAGATGTGTTACCGTATTCCAACGCGCGAGGTAAATTTATGTGATCCTGTATAAAACTCTGTGTTAGTTCCAAACATCCCAATTTGGCCAGACATTTTACTTTTTTGATACAAAGTTGAAATTACTTTATTCAAGTTAAAATTTGTATGGTAAGTTAATTCCATTTTTCTCTTTAGTGTGATTAAAAGGAAATACAGTTTTCCAGGTGATCGCTTATTAATTACCTAGGTAGAGATACATTGCATTTAGGACACAAAGGTAATGTTTAAATAAACTGGCTAACAGACACAGAGCGCTCTCATCTTCATTTTCACTGTTTTGATTGCCTTATGATGGTCAGATAATTTTCCTGGTGGGGAATAACAAAAACTTGTTAATTCAGATCTATGTTTAAACCCCCCACCGTAATTTCGCCTTTTGCTTTTAGGAAGAATGTTTACATGGTCAAGACAAAGTGTAAACACAACTTTCAATTTTGATGACTTTAGAACAAGTAAAAAGCTTTAAAGACTTTATTGAATTCTCCCCGATGGGCGATGGGCCTTTTCAGCTTTGTAGCAGCTTAATTTTTTCTAATCTGTAAGTCTTTTGTAGGAAAAGTGAGAAATGAATTTATTACGATTGTCCATCTAGGAGTGAAATGAGATGAATAAAGTCAGAAATTTTATTCAAAAGGCTAACACAAAGAACAGTACAATTTGAGTGTTTTGGAAACAAATTAGTTGGTGTGCAATACGTTATTTCTTTTACTAAAATGCAAATAAAATGCAATATTTATTTACAAAGCCATTATTTTAATGGAAAATTATTTTTATATCGTCTAACAAGCATCCTCTCTTCTCTATCAAATGTCTCAGATGGCATGTTGTTACATTGTCTGGTTGCTTTGAAAAGAAACTTGTCTGATGGTTACATTTCATGCCACTGTAAAATAGTAATGTTCTCTTTCATGTCCTTCAAAGTTGTAAAGATCTGAAAATGAGTAAAAATATCCCATCTTTGCTTAATCTTGTTTAAGCAATGTGTATACGTGAGGATTGAGCTGGTCGCCGTAGTGGAGAGCTTAATGGAATAGGGGTAACACTATCTATATTAATGAATACATGAAATTTCGGTTTCATAAACGCTAAAAATTGTGTTTGATTTACAGTATAATACACAATTTGGTATTAACAACTACTATACAGTAAAATAATGGCATTTTATTAAAAAGCTCTAACAGAACCCTTATTTATTGAAGTACTGCTTCCGGTTATTGCTCCACACGATTTGGTCACTTGCACGAAATATTGGGTGCATGTTAATGGATCTACATTGTTTGGAAACGAAACCATCAGTTCAAGTAAATGCTTTCCAATATCAGTCTATCGTGTGTGAAGCTGTTGGTTCAATAAATAAGTGACCTTTTCAGGTTTGCTAGTTCAAAATCCTAGTGTTTCTTCAGAGGAATTATCATAGCCAGTTCTGGCAATAGCCGATACTGTACAAAAATACTTACAAATATTAACATAGTTTGTTTGTGTACAATGCTTGTAAACTTATTAAAATTGAAGGTTTTGAACAAATTTTGGTTTTCCCTATGTTAGTAGCCTCCACAGCGGTGGTGAAGTAATCAAACTTCCATCATCATAAAATTATTTGTTAAGTTCTCGTTCTCGTTAACAGTTCATGCAATTGTCTGTTCGAATCAAGTCTCTACCAGATCTTCACTTTCCACAACACCATCTCAGTTTGTGTATATTTGGAAAGATTGACCTTCATATGCAACTTCAGTTTTTACTTTTCTTGGTTCGATGAAGCACTTCTCTCTCATGCCTTGAATGGTAAATTGAATAGGAAACTAGTATAGTGAAAGCTCATTGACTGTTGGCTACTGCTGTGACTTCATGCCAAGACAAACACTACCCAACAGGGAGCAAATCATATCTTCAGACCCGTACATGAAGTCTTATGCTTACTAAATATGTTGTTGGAACCATGCTCCTTCCATTCGCCATACACTAAAAGCGTAACTTAAACGTTCATGAGCAATGAAGCAGCTACTTGTAGCGGAGGCTGGATGCTTTTCATTGTTTCCCAGCACTTGGCAAAGGAAATCGATGTATCGCGATGCCAAGCGAAGGGTTTGTATCTTTGAAAGCTTGTCTGAAGGTAACGTTGGGATAATTTTTCGAAGTTTATTGAAGGCCTCGTTTAAAGCTTGTGTTCTTTGCCGCTCGCGCACATTGGCCACCGCACGTTGGTCGCTCTTATTCGATCCGTCCTTCCGCCTCGACCGAGTTCCATTTGTATTCTTCTTGTATTTTCTCCTCTGTTGCTCACTGCTTTGGGATTTGTCAATATGAGGTAAACCCATCTTTACCCAAAGATTTCTCCCCTTCAACTCTTTAGACTTTACTATCTGTCGGGTTGCACAATGTAAAATGTCCAGCCTCTGTCACCGGGCTCGTGCTACAAATGCGATATAGTCGATTGGCTCTGATGCTCTGAGGTCATTCACACGGCGTGCGCATCCAAGTTTGGGCCAAGACGGTGAGAGAATGTCATCTTTGTACGGTTAGATAAACACCGCTATCATTTTTCGGCAACACCAGTCATCAGGACCAATAAAAATCATTAAATAATTTTTCCGCTCCAATCAGATTTCTAGGTTGCGCCTCCATCATGTCAATGGACACTTCATATTTAATTAATGGTCAGTCTTATCTTATGTAATTGGCAATAAATGTGATATTTACAAACGGTTTCGGCACGACAAGGTGAAAAATGCTTTAAAAGCGCCGCCCGGGAGCCAGTGGTTGGGACAATTGTGTCCGGAAGCGACTCATGCAATCTGTTGACGAGCTCAGTTCCTTGAGGCAATCCAGATTCTCTTACTTACAAGTTCGCTACACTTCAAATTGTCTCAAAAATATCAACGCGTTTCAAGAGGCTAAATTGCTTTAACGTGTCCGAGATGAACCTACAAACATCTTTTTAACTACACTGAGAATTATTGAGCTCGTTGAACACACAGTATGATACAGAAATGATTATTTATAGGCGAGTAAAAATGTACTCAAAATCGTTTATAACTAGCAGAATGTTCATCTCTGTTACAGATTTATTATAAGCACAAACACATGAAAGATGGCTGTGTATCGTTTACTGAGATACTCGAAAGGTCAACTGTCACTAACCTGTATTTTATGATTTGTTACTGCGATCCTCACACCCTCACATAAACACCAACTTCACTACACATGTACTCTGCTCTAAGCCGTCTTGTTAGCTTTAAGAGTAAAACGATAGGCAGATATTTCAAGATATTTTCTCTTCGTTGATAGACTCAGTGATTTAATACATGTCTTGAAAGAAGGCGTTCAGTTTCACTGTCATCGATGGGACATGGTCACCTTTCAGGGAAAACGAATTTGTTTGTTTAATGGATTCAAAAGTATCTGCCCTTTTAGAAAACCATCAAATCGATGTAGTAAGCACTCGACGGTAATACGTGTCTGTGTTTCGTTGGCAGACTCGCATTTGTAAAGCTCACGCCTGCGCACTCAAATTTACTGTTAAAAGTCGGAGAGTTAAAGCTTGATGCGATTGCTATCGTGACGAAAAAGCAGCTTTAGCAACAGACATCAAGTTTTCGCTCGCAGAACAACTTTAGTTTATTTGGGAATAGTAGTGCAATAAAATCCAGCACTTTTTTAAAACCAGCAAATATTCCAAGTGTTAATGGTTGTCTTTGTTACTTTTTAATAGTTATACTGTAAAAGGAGATGTAAATCTAGCTCTGTCTGGCCAATGGAGTAAACTTTCGTGAACTGACCCATTTCTTGCCCGCAGGAAGCGTCTGAAATTGGACAGCTGTGAAAGCCATTAAGAAACAAAATATGTGATAAACCAAACACTACTCAAAGTTATCATAAAAAGCGTAATTACTCAAATTAGCATTAAGATCCATAAGTCGATGTATCTCTTCTTTTTGAAAATACGACAAAAACAGAAACTCTGCTTTCTTGCTTTTTCTTATCTCTAGCTGAAGCTTTTTGAAAGCGGTCCATGTTATTGCAGCAAAATCATAACAGCTACACAGGAAGCGAAACATGTCGCTCTGCTGTTCTGTTATCGCCTCCGCGATGTAAAAATATCCTTTTCTGTTCTTCATAGTCCATTCTAGCGCTGCTGTGAAGCAATATACCCTGAAACCTCATGTTAAAAGAAAAGTTTCACCAAATGGACTTCAACGAAGAAAGAGGAGTAGACCAAAGATGAATTGAACTAAAGTGTTACAACGTTTCAAAACTCTTTGCTGTTGTGTTAAAACTCATTCTTTTCTTAACTTTACGATACGAAGGTAGTTTTACTTTACTATGCTTTTAAAAAAATGTATTCTTTTCGCACAAATCTTTGTTTCAGCTGATGCCGGCTGTTCCATGTAGTACTGGTTAGCCCATGAAACGGATGAGTTTTAGATTCACCAGCCAGAAGTCCTTGCTTCGGGAAGTTGGTTCAAAAAATGAAAAGATCTAAAGACCACTAAAGACCATACAAATCAGATAAAAAAGAACGACTCTTAGATTTTTCAGTGTGTTGATCTAAATTCTACGAATTTTACTTGCTGTTAAAGAGGTAGAAAGTATGCTATACCTACCCATGCACACATCAGTGATGCCGTTGCCTCACTAAGCTTTAAAATCTGTCATTCTTACAAGAAATGAATTTAGTTTGATTTTAATACAATTTGTAAAAAGTAAAAATCAAAAAGTAAAAAGTATAGAAAGGCTCTTTAAATCAAAGTTTGGAATAGAGTTTCGTAAGATGAGGGTTAAAGTCGACAACTTACAGCAACTATGTAAACAAACAAAAATAGCTGATACGTGGTACGCTGCTTGTGTGTCTTCAGCGACAACAAGCTGAGGAAACAAGCCGAAATTGATTTTCCAGCTGCGCTTCAGTTGAAGTTTTTACCCCGCTGTCATTATTTGCTTTTTTCTACAATAATGATTGTCAGCAGTCGTGTCTCAATTTTCCGATGCTACTGAATAAACATTGAACTTCATTCACATATAATTGAGCGTCTATTTAGTGTCTGGAGCAAAAATAGAAGACCAAAAAAACAACTTATTTGGGATAAAGTAAGGTAGGGCACTGAAGATTTCAAAAATTAGGACACGTCGTTGTTGGAATAGGGCCACCAGTAGAGATTTAGGCCCAAAGTAGTAAATTATACAAGTTGCAAACATTCATTGTTCAAGTATATCAGTATAGTGTAGCTGATGACTTTATTGTAAGGCTGTATCATGTTTTGGGCAATTTGCGTACACTCTTTTTTTTTATAAGAACGTCTTATTTTTGGGTCGAGGCTGAATGTTCTTAAATATTTTGAGGATTTTAGCCTCAAATGTTCCTAAGCAATGTTCTTAATATAATCATACGTATTTGGTGTACACGCTTATTTTCATATGTGTATATCTAAGAAGATACGAGCTTCGATATTTGATATAAAAGTATAGATAGAGTAAAAGAGAAAATAATGAGTCCTGAAAATTGTTCTCATAAAATTTCCATGTTTTTTTACTCTAGTTGCAACCAATATTGCACTATCGAATGTTTGCCGATTCCATGATTTGTGCTGTAATGTAACAAAATAAAGTTCTCGGCCATTCCTCAGCGTCGGGTGTATTCTTAGCATGTTTTTAAATTTTGGCCGATTTTCAGCCTAACGTTCTTATAAAAAAGGTTCTTATAAAAAAAAGCGTGTATTGTTCCTCGCAGTGTGAACAGAATCCACCGCGATTTTGCATTCAGACACTGATAACAACAAAAAGTGTACAGTCCTCTAAGGCTCTATAAATAAGTTAGACGACTCAGCTGTCAGACTGTGCACTGACTGTAATATATAAATATATATAGTCAACGTTAACAGCTGACTAAATATCAGATGCAACTTTTCCTTTCGTACGTAGTATTTGCTATAATCGAACGCTCAGATTGTTTAGTAGGGATAAAACTTCTGAAAAGACTTGTGAGTTTAATTTGTAAAGTGGAAAGAGTGTAAAACCATTTCATTCCCTTTATTTATATATTTTAAAGTTTCTTTTACATAATTTAAATCTGCTTATTTCTTTTTTTTAAAAAAAAACGAAGAAAATTTTGAACAAGTGGCATATTTATATTCGGTTTCGCAGTTATTTGAAATCAGTATTACCTATAAAATTGGAACTCAGTACGTATTGGTCACGTCCATTGCAATATACAAGAAACGCATACAGGTTTTAAGATCATCACTGCTAGTATCAGAGTGGACTCACTAATTCTAAATATATATATCAAACCGCCATGATTTAAACGATAGGGTTTCTAGAGTTAGTATATGGGCCGGAGTATTTGTAGTAGCGGATAAACACTTTTAATTTAATTGTAAAAATTTACCTAGTAATGTCTAAAGTACTAACATTAATGAAAAGAACTCCTTTGGCCAGCCTAAACAAACCGCTTTCAAGTAAGATCCAAAAGAAATGATGGTATAGCATTTTTTTTCATTTCTGTTATAGAAACTATCGACGTGATGCCATCTAAACTTAGTTATCTAGAAGCAGTAGTTGCTTGCGCCATTGAACAGTATAAAACTCAACATATCAATTCAGTCAGTGGTATGCATTTAAAACCAACAGAATTTGTTCTATAAAGCCGAATACTTGATCAGTGAGCATAAATGTCTTCTCATGAAACCGTACTTTGTAAACCGTGAACCAAAAAGTTGTGTTATAAACTTATTTGTTTGTGAGCTATTTGTAAATCCTATATAGACGCCCTACAACACAATAAACATCGCAACTTCTAAGAAAAAAATGAAACCCAGGCAAAGCACTTTCCGTTGTTTTAATATCAATAGATGCACAAGTACAAGAAATAAAAATTAATGGCTAGAATAATTAGGATAGCTTACAGTTTCAAAGGCCCAGTTATGTCATGGTCTATGTGCTTTTGGAATTTCGGAAGCTATAAAACAGCATATAATATAATGCAATTTACAGTAGCGAGAAATCTTAGATCCGTTACCAATTTTATCTAATCTATTCTGATAGGCTAAGACTAAGTGAATATTAGCCGCCGGGTGGACAGGAAAAGAGAGCCATAGCACTGGTTTAGTCAAATTGCAGTTCAATCTCTTCACGTATATTCAAAATTCACCTAATCTGTCCTTTGTACCGTTTTCCCTGGAGGTCAGTTGAGTTTAGCTTGGGAAAATATTGATAACTGTTTATCAGTAGTATACGTACATTACATCCACAAGAAAGTGCACGTAAGAAAGAAACAGGTCTTAAAAGCCACCTCAGAGCTCACAGCAGCTCCTGCAACTGCTAACCTACATGCTTTTTTATAACTTAAGAACAATTTTATAAGAATAACAAGCTCGAATTGACATAAATTTAAGAATAAACGTAGTCAGGCTGAGACTCCATAACTATGAACTGAATTCTTCAGCTAAACTTTACCGATACTAGTAAATTTAACTTAACAACACCGTATAAAATCAGCGGCGGATCCAGGAATTTCTGAAAAGGGGTTTGTACCCTGTTGTATTAACCTTTACTGCCAATGGTATAGAAGGCGAAAAATATTTATTAATAATTCGGGAAGAATCAAACAGAATATCAAGAAACAAATGCTGCTCAAAGGGGGGGTTGGAACCCCCTCAACCCTCCCCCTGGATCCGCCCCTGAAAACACAAAAAGGTTCATTGTAATCTGAGTACTAAAGACTGTTAATGATCAACAAACAGTGAAGTCAGTTTTCCTCTAAAAATCCTTACATTACATCTGCAGTGTGAGGCGTTTTCCAATGCTTGTTAATTTCTATTTTGGTTGCACTTCAATATAATCTGCTCATAAAAATAAGAACAATTAAGAACAAATTGAGGCTGTAGCAGACAAAAAATCAAGTACAATGAGCCCCCAGGGGGGGGGGACTCCCAATAAATGTAGACGTTTATGGGGAGTCACCCCCCCGGGAATGGGCCTCGGCAAAATTTACTGGTTCTTATAAAAAACAGCGTGTACATGTCTTATAACTCACTCCAACTTCGCATGTTAACGTAAACAACACTTTACAAGTTATAGCTATTAACAAATGTAGAGTTTGGTCTTCTTCTGCAAAGAAGTGACAATCAACACGTAACGTAAACGAACCGAGGTCCAATATCTTGAAGTTCGAAAGCCATTCAGTTTTGTTACAGTTAATTTTGACTTCAGTGAATGAGAACTGAGTGCTGTGGACACTATTCTACATACTCACCCAAAAAATGAAAAACAACATCAGTCCAAAAAGAAAAACAGTCAAATGCCTTTTTTTACTGTCAATTTTTTGTTGAATTTACTGATAGTTCTAGAATGTCATAAGGCCGGGTTATACGAGAAGCTTCCGTTCATACATCCCCGTTGGGCAAAGTAAATTATAATTTCCGTCTTTTCAAAAAATAGAGTCTCTGGTACAGAATTAAATAGTTTGTAAAAATATCCGGCGGTATTTGTCGTGTACAGGTATAGATATTGGCAAAAATAAAAGGAAAGGTTTTTTTTAAATACAAAGATATCATATATAGAGTGTAGGTGATGGTTCAATGTCGAACTGCCAAACAAGTTATTTTTTGTCGCGATTCGACTGATAACCTAGATGACTCTGCAGGGAATACCAGGTCATGTAGAGCTGTCTTATCAAAGATGCAAAGCCAGCGAAAGGCTTGATAGGATTAACTGATTGTTACGTATCTTACCGAAACGTAAACTTCCACTGTACTGCTGCCTGTAGGTATTGAGTCATAATTTCCTTAAGGCTGCTCCACAGAATAGTGGAATAGTGCCGTAAATTGTATTTGTCCAATGATGACAAAATAACTGGCTTTCAGAGTTAAGGTTCACATAGTGACGAAAACGTGATGACAAGGATGCGCAAAAGTTAAAGGAGATCGCTTATGGGCATAAACGCAGGAGTAAATTCAATTTCTTTAGGAATGTCAAAAGCTCCTGGCAGTTTCCTAGATCGATAATCGCATAACCTCGATTGCTTAGCACTTAAAAAAACATTACAATATACTTCAGTATTTATAAGTAAGTAGCTGTTTTCCCTGTGCAATAAGAACACTATGTGATACCTTTAAAATTTAAAGAAAGAGTCCTTAGAAGGTTTCAAAGAAATAATGGAATCGAGAAAATTGAAAAGAAAAAATTAAATGAAAGAGAACCACAATCCCTAGATACCTAAAATAGCTGAGTATAAGAAGGTTTGAAATACCTCGTGTTTCTCAAGGTGAAATATACCGAAACTCTAGACAAAGATATATTAAATGCATGTGATGTTAACAAGAATTTAGAGATAGTGGTTCACCGTGCAAGCCGTTGGCTCAATGACCATAAGCCTTACCTTTCTCTTTGAAACTACCGCCAATATTTTCCTTTGTGTTTAAGTCTTTGGCTCTGTCTTTAGAACTAAGAGTAAAGTTTGGATTAATCAAAAATAAACCTTCACGGTTTAATTTAAGTTATCCACAGGCTTGTAATCAAACAAATGATGTTGTTAATTATTTTATCGCTGCATGTCAAACGAGATGGTCGGTGTATATATTCTTAGGCTTATCACTTTTCGTTGGTGTTGAAAACAAATTTAAACTTGTTTTCATTTTCCGAAGTTTCCAAAAAATATAGATATTATACATAGATGTTATACATAGATATTATACATAGATATTATACATAAATATTTTAGTAAAATTTATGAGTATTTGAAACACACTTCACAAAATATTTACGCTGTTGTTCTTTGAGATAGATTTTTGTTTTCTTCTTTTTAATCGTTGCTTAAAATTTTTGTAGAGGGCTGGAAGTGATAAAATTACGGACGAGTTTATACTTTGACTGTTTTGCGTATAGTTATTTGTTTGAAAGTTGTTTAACAGCCAAATAAAACCAAGGCAAGGCAATTCAACGCAGGTACCTAGTGGTCAGTGCTTTGTATGTACCTATGATTTGTGCAACATGGAGAAAAAATGAAAGGAAATACCGTCTCAACATTCAACCCAAAAAGATAACAGAATTGACGGGCTAATTCAGCTGACTTTGTCCTCCAGTTAACAGATGGAGTGTTTAGTTTTTAAGTTCAAGCTCAAACGCCTTTATTTAGTTGCTGCTATTAAATTAGTAGCTAAAACAGTAACAATTTTCAATATTTCATCTAAAATGTGTTACAAAATAAACTTAAAAAATTAATTTCAGGATGTGACTAAACAAATCTATGGTTTTGATTCGAAACAAAATGGCGGCCTCAATTTATAACTGTGAGATCTCAGAGTAAAATCTTGTGCCGATTTATATCTGCTTTTGCATATAAAGATTTTATCACAAAATAGTTTAACGAACTTTGAAAAATTCAAGTATATAAGGCAAGTAATTCAACCCGTTTTGTAAACAAGTATTATCGCGGTACAGAAACTGTTAATCTCAAATATCAACTGACATTCTTTGCATTTCTCGTGAGTGGCCCGAGTTCAGCCTGGGTCTGTAACTTTTTAACAGCCCGCCTCTCAGCGTTCTCCTAAACTCTTCGCCGTTTGCATCAGTTTTTGAAATTACTTTGCAAGATATTACTGTTATGATAAGCCGCATTAGTATAGAAAATCATTTTTATGGTATGTTATTCTTATTTCTGCAATCATTGGAAAAGGGATACGATGACAAACAAAAATTGTTGGTTAATGAAATCTCTAAATAACTAATAACTAAATAAGGACGCAGAAGGACTAAAAAAAATGTGTAGTCTATTAATATACGGATATGATAGTCTTCGCTTCACAATAATTTTTATTAATAGCATGTATACTGATTTCTTATATGAAATGAAATCTACATACTGGTGATCAGAATACTGGGAACCTATTGGGGTGGGTTCCAGGAAACAAATATCAAAGCAATAACATAGGAAACTACACAAATACTAAGTGTCTAAACGTGAAACCGGGCTACTTGAATTTTATGAATACTATGATAAGACAAAATTTCAGCTCATAAAATGGGGAGCCAGTTTTGACGCTCTTGACCATTCTGACAAATTTGATGATTCTTTACTTGCAGTACACATCAAAAACGTCAACTCGCTGCACTGCTATGCTACAAGTTACAATGAACCTTTTTTAAAAAAGTAAAGGTTAAAACTCTACAAATAGTTTAAAACAGGCAAACGTTATAAAATATTAAAAAATACTTACTTTTTTAAAAATCTTGTTATGGAGAATAAAATCTTACAATGAACTTACTATAACTGCCTTTATTATCTAATACCTGCTTACGTACATACAGTGCTCATATTTACTTCCATACTTATTTCCTTTCTTGTTTCCTTATTTACTTACTTGCTGACCTAATTTATCTACTTAGCAGTTTACGTATTCACTTATATACCTACTTACTTCACCTATATCTATACCTATACCTATACCTATACCTATACCTATACCTATACCTATACCTATACCTATACCTATACCTATACCTATA
>JAOBYJ020770354.1:0-10315 GCA_025403565.2 Palythoa heliodiscus | reverse complement strand
GTATTTTGTTTTTTGCCTTGCGCGCTTGGTTTTGATTCAATAATTTTTCTTGCAGTTAGAGCTGAATTTTTCACAAAATGGCCATCGAAACTTTTGTTATTAAAAATTAGAAGCTATTACAAGTTGGATATTGAAATTGTTGATAAATATGTGATAAAAGTTCTAAAAAACGCCTCACAAGGTTCATGGAATTTAACACTCTTCTCACTCTAACCCTAAAATCACAATTTGCTGAATTGTAGCTTTGCGGCTGCTGGAAATAATGATCGACAACATCTCGACCACTTTTACAATGAATTTGAACTCGCAAATGCACTTGAACTCTCTTCCGTTTTCAACAATTTTTCTTTTCTTTATTACGCTTCTATTGTAGTTAGTGTGATATTTGTTGTTTAGTTTTTGACAGTTCTAACTTTCTAATAAACTCTGTTCTTTTCACAAAGCTAGTTCCCTTCTCCCCCTTTTTACTTGTTTTTGGCCACTACGCATGCTCATCAACCTACTCTATCTAATACACTCGTATAACTCTCTTCTTTTCTCTTATTTATTACACCACTATAAACAAAAAAAGAATAAATATATTCAATAAATCTGAATCTTTTTAATTCCAATTCATGAAATATCAAATCTGAACATATTGCAAAGTTTCATAACAATGCAATGGTCAAATTTTGATCGAAGTGGGAGCAGAGAGCTCACCGTCTTTCATCTTCGATCTCAGGGTACTTTCCAGAAAACATTTCTTGATCTATATATGAATATCTTAACCGTGACCCTCGGTATGAATAATTTACTGCAAGAGTGATTTGAGCTGCAATTAACAGCCAAATTACGTTCTATTTCACAAATAAACTTCTTTTGGCGTTTTAATGCTATTTTCCGACAAATTGCCAAAGCGCCTGTTCATTAGAGATGGATCTTTGCAAAGTGTTAAAGGCCTCACTTATCGGATCTACCAAAAAGAACCAAAAAAGACCGGGCTTGGCCTCCTAACTATCGTCGATTACTTTCGTTACAATTCAGAAAAACCAAATTCGACTTTTCTTTAACGACTTTGTTCTTATAGACGTTAATGACAAATTTAGGAAATAAGTTGGCGAGTATTGATAGATTTCCGTTGGTTCGAGCTGAATCAACAATGGGGTAATCACAGCAAAAGCACTTAGGAAACTTTTGCTTACAAAACTATTCTCTGAATGTACAAAAGCATTTACATCGCTTTATTCTCCAGTTAACCACATTGTGAAGCTCAACCAACCAAAAGAGAAAAGAAATCGCGAAGGCCATTGTTTTAAGTTGCGTCTTTCGACTAATAAATAAGGCAGTGTGGCATCTTACAATGTTTCGAGATCTGTTGAAAATGTGAATTTTTGCAAGGGCTAAAAATCGGAGCTTTATGAAAGGTCAAAGACATTTCCTGATTAGAACTAACGCTTAATGGTTTGAAAGACTAATTTATATTCAAAGACCGCGAACACGATTATAATGAAAGCACAATAGTGTAGATACAAAAATTTTCTACAGCTAGAAACATTTAATTAAGAAGTGTGAAGGGTTTAAATTTTGAATTAAAGCTGCTATTTGACCCCTTCGAATCTATGCGACGGAGTTATTTATTTATTTTTTTTTACATTTCACAAATTTTACATTTTACAAATCGATATTTCATGCACTTCTCTAAAATGTTAATGAAATTAAAACTCGGTATGGTTTTATTACGAGAAAATAAAACCTATTGAAAATGAAATAATTTCAGTAAGAATCGTATGTTATTTTACTGGACTTTGGAACTAATACCAATGAGACAAAATAGTTCAAAGCAATTTTTTAAAACACTCCAGTATGTGTACAACACAATAAAAACAATTTGAGCGTTTTGTTTAAGAAATCAGCGTTGTAAAAATAAAGAAATTGAAAATCTGTAAAATGTTTATCTCATTGGTAATCACAATGTGGTAATTGGCAAAATACAATTAGAGTAATGACGATAGAAACTTACATGTCCATTCTGATCGTGGGGGTTATTTGTAAGTTTCAGTTTTTGAAACGAAACATTCTGTCTCATCCACTGAGCTCCTGTTCCCGGACTGTCCGGATGGACAAATATCCTGGTCGGAACAAGAGGTTCCGCTTTTCCTGTCACGGCCCATTCGGAGTTATGGTACTTGTAACGGTTGTCATCTGCAGGGACGAGGTCCAAGACCAGATAATATTCCTCTTTGGGGTTTAAACCGGAGATATTAACCCTGATGACAGGGAACATGCGTCTGTAAAGAAAACAACAAAGGCGGCGACATTAATTTACCTTAAATTTCTGTCTTTAAACGTGCAAACACCTAGTAATTAGCATTCATGTTTGGAATTATCAAATTTCGAATTTACATCAAGTTTCCCGCCCTTGTCTTTTTAAATACAAATATCGAGCCAAACTGTAACAAACAGACAATATACTTTCAGTTAATGTAGGATCTATTTTGTTTAAAGTCTAGATAATTAAAGATTAAATGTTAGACCTCACTAGGTGTTGCGTACAATGTAAAAACTTAGTCGCTAGCTAAGTGACTGCTACCAACCAAAGTTAAGTTTTGTGCAAATAAAATGTTCACGAGTTGTAGTTTTAAAACAAAGCGTGACAATACACGTGTTAGCAAAGAGACTTTTTAAGTATTTTATGATGGACCTCAACTTGAACAAAGCGAACTCCAGTAACTAAAATCCAGGAGACATCAAATTAAAAGCTAGAATAATTGTTCATCTCGAACAGGATGTGATGTTTGTCTATTAGTATTTTTACGATCGGCTCTTATCAGAATTTCGAAGACGAACTGCACGAATGTATAATCAGTCTTCAAAGTAACGTTTCTTGAAATTCTAAATCAAAATCTAAACTGGTGCTTGTATATTTTCGGCCGTCTAAAGAACGTTTTAATTTTGAACAAGGAGACATTTGACACCAGTCCAAACCCATTAAAGACATGTCAAACCTTTAAAGAGAGCAAATAGATCTCTTGAAGGGAATGACAGAACGATTACCTTTATGTCTTGATTGCTTTCATTTTATTGCAGTCCTGAAAGAAATGTGCTTCAAAACCGGACAGCAGATGACATACCATTGTGATAAACTTGAATAGTTCTACAACCCTGTTTTATCTATGCATTGCGAGCTAGTTAATATTTTGTAATGGTATTAACCTAAGCACACCAGGAAGACATGCCAGCTTGCCGACCTACCGTCCGGTCTTTGTAATAATCATTTCGGTTCCAATCTGGTGGAATTTCTCCCACAGGTCCGAGTTTTCAAGCTCCACTTTAATGTTACCCTCCGGCAATTGACCATGGGGCAAGGGTAGTGCGTTGGAATAAGCCAGAGGCAAGTTACCAAAGTTGTAACCATACGATTGGCCCATCTGGTTAGCTGCTTGTTGGGTGCAGTGAAGATCGTCAAAATAGCTATTCGATCTTGAATATAGATTCATTTGCTCTGATCGACGATCTGAAAATGTACACAAGACAATCTAAAGTAGTTAGTAGACTTGTTACTCAATCTTCAAGAAAGAGGACGTGGCTTTAAAGTCCTCTTTTGTCATTTCAGGCAAAGATACTTGCTAGCGACAAACGTATCGAACGACGAAACTTTGCTGCTGTCAAAAGTAATCTGTACGAGCAGCAAGTCAACAGCATAAAAACGTTTAGCCATAATTTACTCACCGAACCCTAGCTCCTGTACCAGAGATGTGATGGGAGGCTGAACGCAGAAATCGGTCACACGTGCTAGGGCATGAACGTCAGAACTGTCAATAGCGGCCATCGGCTTAACCAAAAAACCCTTAGAAATCCAGTCCAAATCTATTTAAAACAGACAGGTCTCTGCCAGTAATCTCACAGCTGGAAAATTTGCGTATTAGCACCCCGCTTACAATGGAAGATTATAACAACCTTGCTTTTTGCGATATTAAAATTTTTGAGCTTATCCTCGGTAGCTACTGAGATAGATACAGTTTGCGTCGTCCCTGCCGTACAATGCCTAAGGGGTCGTTGTTGAGTTAACCCTATCAATCATGAACAATTTATTTATGTCTTTCCGAGACTTGATGGCTCTGCGATCTCACTGGACATAGTTTAATCATCAAGGCGGGTTACGTCAATTACTCTAATGAACTCCGTTGTTCAGTTCTTGTCTCTGATTGGCTAGAAACCTGTCAGACTCGTGTCACGGCTTCTACAGGTTTATAAATATTCGTGACGTTGAATTATTTCCTGTTGCATTTAATGGTTATTGTTGTTCACAATTGATTTTCTGTGTGAAGGGGCGGCTTATTGCAGTGGAGAGAACAAAGCAAACCACAATAAAATTATGCCATAAGAATTACTGGAATATTTCACTCAGGACCAAACAACAAAGACCAACAATCGCCATGATTTGAATCACAAAAACTGTATTTACCAAAATCTCGGGGTGCAATACAAACAACAACTGGTTATATTGACAAGGAAACATTTCCGGTTGTTTAAGGTTGATCAATGGAAAAACTCGTTCTGGTGATCTGGAGAGAATCAAACTCGGACCAAAAGCTAGGAGGTACCAATAAAGGACCCAAGCGGACATCCACACAAAAGAATGGCATTCATAATATTTAAAAAACAGTTGGAGAAAATTCCAGAACATTTTTAAGCACGCACTTCTTTATGAAACTAGTCAAGATTTAATATTGATTTGAACAGCAAATTTTATGAAGGATTTGCTGACTAAATTGCAATTTTGATCTCCCCCGCGTGTCCTGACACCTCGTTAGGGATGTTTCTTAACAACTTAAAACGATGAAATTTTCACTGCTGCTTGAAACCATTGGGACTTGTCTGCTTACATTACAATGTAAAAAGATAAACAAAGGATTTAAGCTTTGTGTAACTGCCGGCCTGAAAATATATAAGTGAGTGACATTTCATACTGAAGAATAGCAGCCAACACGAACGAAGTAGCCTTGATAAAAATTTAACAAGTATGAAACTAAGTTCTCGCCTGCAAATCACTGCTTTCCCTAGCTTGCTCCAGCAATTCTCAAATTATCTCTACTTGCTAATACGGATAATTTTCTAAAGTTTCGGCATTTGTAAGAACTGAGATTTACACCAGTCCATAGTTTATCATCTCAGTTTTCTGAGTTTAAAAATGTGAAGACATATTTTAATTTTCGGTTAAAAAATACAATTTTTAACTTAAAGTTAAAGTTGGTTTGTATGCTTCGACTTCGAGGAAAATAAGTTGACATGTGCTTCATTTTTTAATTTGAACAAGCAAGCAATTACATTGGTTTTTTGTTGTACTAATGATATTAAGAGCATACCTTTGATTTATAGCTTTGACTTTTTTACATCCAATCATTTACTGATCTAAGAACAAACATTTGAACTTAAACGCCGATAAAAGATAGAGAATGAAAGTTTTGCAAGACGCAAGCACAGAAATACTTCCGAGGATGGCGGCAGACGCAAAGTGAATAAGATTAAGAGTCTATAATATAAAGCGTAACAAGAAACAAAGGCGGCAAGGAAAATGAGACCCTTTCTTCCGGAAGAAACGTTTGACACGAAAAAGTGTGTGAAGTTTCTGCCTAAGAAACAACTTTATTCACTGAACATATTGATGTCCCCAAAGTTTGGTTTTCGGGCATCTCTTATTAGGGGACTAAATATACCAGTGTTGTGCGGCCTTCCATCATAAACCCCCACTGGATCTAATTTTTTTATTGTCTTTTATTTGCTTTTGTATAACAGATACGTTTGTGGAAGCCGTCTTTGTGTAAGAATAAAAGCTACTGGAATTTTTCAACGACTGTTTTATTGCTCCTTCTATTTATAGAAGTTAAGAGTTTTTTTAACCTGATTTTCAATCACAAAAACTTCAGAGCTGTCAAACTTGAAAATAGCAGCTAACACTCTCCCCTTTTTTAACATGCTTCGTTTTTATTCTTTAGCAGCAGATATTGTTAGGAGTTCTAGAGTTGCAAATATGGTGTGTAATAACGCACGTTTCTTTTAAATTAGATGGATGCAAATTTTAAATTTCATGAATTTTGTTTTTAATCTGAGAACTGAGGCTCATATTGCTGAAAACAACACTCTCTCCAAGGGATAAGGCTATTACTAAATAATGTCTAGTTAACAGAGAATGAGCAATACTGAATTAGTGAATGGCACTGTTTACAGCTAGTTATTAATTCAAGCCCTCTGTTGGTCCAACTGTCTTTTTTTTTAAAAAAGCTGGCCATGGTAAGAATCGGCAAAAACAAACTTGATGTTTTGACGAAGCGTTTTAAGTTAAACTTTGTTGTCTCAACGAGTTTTAGCGAGGTTTTCATTTATTGATTATTTTTTTGTCTATTTTACGGCAATTTACTTAGTTAAGTTGAAATTTCAAACTTCTAACTCACAATGTAGCGAATGGAACGTACAAAATTGTTTCTTAACGAAAGAAATGCGATTTGAATTTGATGCATTGTACACAGTATTGTAAAACAAATAATGGCATCACACAGAAAAGTAATATTTTTTACACGTTCTGCGGAGCAGAGTGTGGTCAAATTCAAAATTGTCCGAAAGTAGTAAAACAGGGAATATTTTAGATGCTATATCAGAATTGTACTGGACTGCATAGATAACGAGTTGAAGGGAAAATCTATTTGGCCTCTAGAAGTCTTGTTCTGCGACTCTTTCAAAGTTCACTTCTTTAGCACACAATTGATATACTTATGGCTTCTTATTTTAACAATATCTTTTTACTACAAAGGTTTTCTTCAAAGTCTTAGTTTCAAAAACCGAAAAAAAGACTTTCTCTGCAGTTTTGAAATTAGAGAATACAATTGGTCGAACAATACTGCGAATTATTACTTGGAACTAAAACATTTTTGTTCTAACGAGAGTGAAAGTCAGTCAAAGTCAATTGTTCCCTCCTTGTTTTCTGTGTGGTTATCATATTGAAAGTCAGACGAATTCAGTACAGTAGCACAGAATCAATACAACGTATTGTATCGGCTATAAGATCTCCTGCGAAAGCCAAATTCTTTGGCGCGACTAATGGGTTTCCCATGAATGAATCGAACTGCAGTACAACCTAAGTTAATTTCTTTCATAATTTTGTTTTAGTCAGAGCTGTTAACTATATGACAAAAAACTTGAAGTCACAAATTTACTGTCTGAATATAAAATCGGCCAAAGAGAGAACTGGGAGGTCTTTAGCAATTAAACCTTAGTTCTAGTTCCTGTCATTTATATTACGAAACATCTTTTGCGAGAGTTGATGCGAATTTGTTCGCCGGCATTTTTACAAAGGCGCATTAAAAGCAGATTCTGTGGTGTTTTTGCATATTTCCTTAATTCTCGCACAATTTCTTGGTTTCAACGTGTACCTATAAAAATGTCACTGGATAAAGAAAAAAAACCATCGTTAGTTTTAAATAATTATTATACAAATGAACACAGAAAAAAAATGCATACAGAATCATGGATAAGTTTGGAAAAAATAATTTTCATATATTTTTCAAACTCCAAAGAAAGCAGCATTGTTCAAATTTCAGATATCGGCCGTCTTTCTTTACACAATTCCAATAACTGCCGTCTCTTTCTTTGACCAAGATAAAATTTGTAGGCCGAATTGTTGTTTAAAAACTATTTCTAGAAACGCTTTTTTCAAATCCTGATAAGGAAAACCCAGTGTCACAATGTTTCAAAAACTTAACAAAAAATTCTAAAACTGAAACAGAAGACACGCTAATTAAAAACATTGAATTCAGGCTAAAGACAAAGTCGTTACAATGTCTGCATTAGCGGTATGTAAAGAATAAAAGAAAAACATCTCAGTTGACAAAGAGGTGAAGAGACGTGAAATGGCATGTTTCTTTCTTAAGAACTGAAAATGTTGTGGCATCGAGTAATCAGTAGCGTGTCTGTGAGCCATGGAAGTAAAGTTCATATATAGGATCGAGCAATTAATGCATGCACACATTTCTAAACTGTGAGTTTTTGCGATCACTATGAAGCATTCTATTAATATCAATAGTCGATTCTAAAACAGCACTGCTTTGTTTTATTTCAACTTGAACTCATTCAACGACAGATTTCAAACTACAGTTCAGTTGATCAAATCGCTTTATCATGTTTCTTCAAAAATAATGAATAACGAATAACAAAAATTAACTGCATTTAGTTTTCAAAATCCTTGGACGCTATTCTAATACCTGAGCTCCCCTGACCTTATCTTGCTTTTCAATTTCCATATAACGTTTTAATTGCATATTCTACATAACATTGTCTGCTTGCTCTCGGGCCGGGGCCGAAACATTTTACGGAGGTGAAAGTCAGCGGTAAATACTAGTGTCGCAAACTTTTTTTAATACAGGTAATTTAGAACACAGCTTAAAGACAGATGAAGTAAATTTTTGTTTTGAACATGTACTACATTTAATATAGCTATAAGAATAGAGTGCAAGAGACAAGGAAAAGATTGCAACATGGTAATTGCGGTGTCTTCTCTAAACGCGCAAAACTGGGGCTCGACCATTTTACTTCGGGTGTGATTCACTCAGATGACTGATGTTCACAGGAACAGATTTATTTGCAACTAACTCAAAGGAATATTTCTCTTAGATATATATTTCTAAAACTACTAATTCTAGAAGGTGTGCGGATAGTCCTTGGCAGATTGTGCCAGCATAATATTTTGGGCATAATTGGAGCAAAGGAGCATAATTTTTTAAGCGAGCGCTATCACAGCATGATTAGCATGCAAATTTTAGCACTTTTTGAAGCATAAATTCATAAAATTTAGTTTACTCAGTAAATATACTGTATCTTCTATAGTTTGAATGAGTTAAAAATCAGGAGAGTATAGTCTTTTGCTTTTTTCCAGTATTACGTCATTAAAGGAATTCTGAGATCGAAACGGTTACGAGATGCGAGCAGTTATTAATTATGGACCGCCAAGAAAAACTGCCATATCACAGAAATAGATTTACAACAACATCATATTGGAAAAACATGGTAATTTTGTGTTGTTATTGCGGGCTTAAATGTACAGAAAGACGTCATAATTTCGGAAATCAGGAGCATAATTTGGGAATTCTGACGTAATTGATTTTGGCACAAGTTGCCAAAACTGGTGCACTGCATGATAGTAGCATATTATGCCACTTTTAGGGACACAGTCCTGTAAGACTCTGTTCGCAATTAAAACCAAAGTTCCTTTATTTGGAACTAGCCAGATATCGCTGACAGCAAGCTTTTTGAAATGCATGCCAAGTGCACTTAGATTCACCTCAAAACTGGAGTGATGGTAAGATTCTTAAATCGTACGAATAAAGTTATAGAATACAATATTTTGTTGCGTTGCGCATTACTTTAAACTACTTAAACACATTCCGCTAGCAATACAGTTTTGCTGCTATCACTATTAGCCAAATTGCTCCCAATATTGTATATTGAATGTTATTGTATAACAGGTAGGGTAGGAATGATTAATTTGATTGGCCTAGAAATTGTAAGGTTGAGACATTATTCACATATCGGTCACCGAAGCAAAATGGAAGTGGAGTTTTGTAACCGTTTCTGACCAAGAATGTAAAGAAAGTTACAAAAAGAAAGAAAATAAAAATTTCTGTTCTCTTTCCGATGAATCGTCGCTTAACTGCATGATGAACATCGCGCCTTTTCCCGGAAAAGCTTTTGGTTGAACTTCAATATTCTGCCACTATCAAGGACCTCGGTTTAAACAGATTAAATGTTAATAAAATAATGAAGAAAAAAAAGAAAAATGGAATTGAAAAGAAGCATAAAAAATTTGTTCTGTCATAGAAATAATACGCGAACGTGATGTTTTATCTTACCACAGATTTGATAATCCTGTTAGGCAACTTTTGTCATTCATGGTTGGGAGAATCACCTTGATGTCATGGTCGACAGCACTGCTATTCGTAAGGTATTTGATAAACCGGTCTGGCATACCGCATGGATAGTGTATAAAGAAATATAGGGCATTTCAAAATTCACAGCTTCTAAATACACTTTCAAACAAAAATACTTATTACTCGTACTATTACTCTTACTACCACTGCTGCTACTGCTGCTAGTAGTGCCACTGCTACACAACTACTACGTACTACTACTACTACTACTACAACTAATAATAATACCAATATACTATAGTACTACTACTACTGCTACTACTACTACTACTACTACTACTACTAATAATAATAATAATAATAACATACTATAGTACTACTACTACTGCTACTACTACTACTGCTACTACTACTACTAC
>JAOBYJ020770245.1:0-12730 GCA_025403565.2 Palythoa heliodiscus | reverse complement strand
ACCCAGAGAAAAACCCTCGGAGTCAGATTGAGATCGACAAATCTCAGCCCACGTGCGGAGCCCAGGATTCGATCCCGTAGAGGTAGGAGGCGCGACTGACGACCGCTACGCCAACCTGACTGCACTGTTTAGAGAATAGTTTGAGCTTTCCCTTCCGTCTCCCCCTCTACAGTCTGTGCATTAACTAGAGACCTTATTAGGAATGCAGTCTCGAGTCTTTCCTTTCTGTCCCCTCATAAGACATTCTGTTCACATATTGATGATCCTATGTGGGGTTTGGTTATGACCTTCCCTTTCCCTCCTCTACCTAGGCAGCCTGTCCATATAAAGTAAAAAGTAAAGTAAAGTGACAGCATTTATATAGCGGTTATCCATGGCTGTTCTAAGCGCTTCACAAGTGATAACATGGTTTGACAGTTGAGGGTCTTAGATAGTCCGCTAGAACGGCTCACATGTATTATCACCAAGAAATGCCCTCAGAAGTACAGACTGACCACAACACCGGGATCACTACCCTACTCTTTTCGACAAGTGCGTGGGTTCTTTTAAGTCCCCCGATAGCGGGTCGAGAGACTGGACCTACGGTTTAACGTCCTTATCCGAGAAGACGCGAGATCAAACCATTTGCAGATGTTTGAGCAAAGGCAGCACCTTCTCAATTATTTTAAGACCCTGAGTAAGGTTTCGGCCGGGAATCGAACCCCGGCCTCCCGCACAGCAGACTGGCACCTTACCAACTAGTCTAACCAGTGTGGTCTTGCTCCTTCCCTTCCCTTTACTTTCAACGACAGTATCAACTGATGACCTCACGTGGGGTGTAGTCTTGAGTCTTCCCTTCCCCTTCCCTGTCTATACTCTCTGTCTATATACTGATGACCTTACTTATGTGTCGTCTTGAGCCTTCCCTTTGCCTCCCCTCCCTATATAGTCTGTCCACATTGGAGACCATACCTGGAGTGCAGTCTTGAGCCTCGTCAATCAACAAGCAATCGAACCCAGTGATGGTTGGTTTGGAAAGCTGATAAACCTTTAAATAACCGTCATGTGTAATTCCAACTCCTTTATCTCGTGGGTTAACCATGCGCTTCCAGATATTTGCCGCATCCCTCACAACTTTCTGCAATTCCAGTCACTTTTGTTACCCCACAAAAGTTAACGATACAACCGTGTTTAGCAACTGTGTCAGGTTCAGTACAGGAAACTTGGACAAAACGTTAATCACCGGACAAGATATTGGAACTTATCAAGTTCATCGGACTAAGAGGACCTGGAAGTGCAGCTAATCCCCAAGTAGGACAGGGTTCATACAAAAAATTACAAGCACTTTTTAAGGACTTTTAAGAACAAAATTGATTATTCAACTACTCCACGTACCAGAAATGTAACCTTACATATAACAGCTCTATAAGTTTACCTTTTTTGGGTCATTTAACATGGCAGAATTAGCCTCACATAATTGCTAATAGACCTTTTCGCGGTTCCTAAAAGGTACCAGGGTTCTGTATGAAGCTGAGGCTAAGGTTGACCTGGCATAGTTAGAGTAGTGGAAATAATTATCATAAGAAAGACACTGATTAGCATGTCTATTATTTCCACTGCTCTATATGTGCAAGGTCAACCTTAGCGTCAGCTTCAGGCAGAAGCTTGATTACCTTTCAGGAACCGTGAAATGGTCTAATAAGTCTAGCCCTTCCATATACACATATATGTATTCGAACCTAACTTGATTTAAGCTTGATAGGGACTTTAAAGCTTTGGTTCTTACTTCCACTGTTCTATACAATTATTCCAGACTCCCCTAACTCGGAGAAATGGTGAGTTCAAACGTTTTTGAAATTGGTGTGCAACTCCCAGACATCCTCATCCAAATTAATTAGAAAAAGATCGAGGATTTTTCAAGGTCTTGAAAAAAAATGCAAGGACTTTCAGTCAAGAATAAGTGCAATTTTCAACAACTCCTTCGAGAATTCAAGGAATTTTGAAGACAAAGCAAACCCCGTAAGAAAAAACTGAGGCTGTATGAAGCGCTTGAATTGTTGGTACACGTTACTACATGGCTGACAAACAAGGAAAATGAATACAGAAGATGATAAAGCGATGTCAATGTGTTTCATAATAAGTATCCATGAGAAATTTCTCAAATTCAGGGACAGGACCATGTCGCTGCTGAAGAACCACTAGAAACAGTAAACACGAAGATTCTATTTAGGACATTATATTGCACAAAGGGAAAATGAGTGGCCATATTCGCTGTGATAAAAGGGAATCATGGTTGTAACGTAGCAATGAACTGGAAACTACGCCTCTTTTAGAGGGCGTGTCTTTTTCTGGTAGATGTAGATGTAAAACGAACAAGAAGACTCTGGACTGCTTGGAGATTGAGCAGAGAAAAAGTTGTGATGAAATACTGATTCTTGCACAGGGACTTCAACATAAAACATCACGCGACGCATGTCCAATGTTTATCATAACTTGTTCAGACTTCGGTTCAGTAACATCTTGGTCGATGGCTTAAATGGTTACTGGCTTTTATGTTTATTTCTGCATCAGAACTTTGCAGAAATTCCTGACAACCGCAAGCACCCATAATCGATTTTGTACAAAGCTTGAAGGGATTAGATACTGCTTATTGCTATCTTAACACTTCCTTGAATAAAAATTGAAAAAATCAGACTTCAGACTGAGGCTAACCCTGCTAAAATGAATCTCTCTCTCTCTCTCTCTCTCTCTTAGTCCTTGCAGCCCCCCAGTGGGGCATTAGGGCCGCAGAGGCTAACCCTGCTAAAATGAATCTGCAGTCAATTAAATCAGCGGAAACGAAGAATTTGAAAATGGTCTATTGACACCAAAGGTGAATTCAGTGCCTTTTATGGATGGGAAATTGTATGAAATGTGAAAGGAAAACATTTGAAAACAAAGTATGATTATCAGTAGACACCCAGTGCCTACTGTATATTTTCCAACTCCAAATTCAAATCATTTTGAAACCCCTATTGCAGCTGACATAGAATGGAAGGAAGGTACTGATGACCAGGGAGTGAGAAGAGAAAAACAAGAACTAAGGCTACCTAGATATTGGTAGTTGAGATGAAATGAGTGGAGGCGGTTTCGAAGTTACTTGATGAGATGCAAGCTTGTTGTAGCTAATAAAATGAGATGAAAACATTCGTCGTACACCTTTATGCGCCATTTAGATAAGAAAATAAAAATTAGATCTAGTAAAAACAAATCAAAATTGTTACTTAATATAATTCAAGTGCTAAGAAACTCACTTTAATATAGTCCTCGCTATCAAAACAATTATACTCTTCGTCTTCAATTTCACCACTTTCCTCTGCGAAGTTACCAAATGCCTCTTCAGTAAGAACCTGATTCACAGAGACCATTTCACGGGGAGGAACATGTTGCTCACTCAACACTGGATCAGATGACGCAATAAAGTTGTTCAAGGTCTCTTCGATTCTTCGAGCATGAAGAAAGTGGCATTTTGGAAGAATGTTGCTAATCTTTCCTGTTCCAAAACTGCCACGCTCTAGCTTATCCCTGTATCTGGAATTACGTGACCAGGAATATCAGAGTTAGAGAAAAAGATTCAAAGATCATGATCTAGAACCATTTCCAGTGATGTTTAAATGTACGGTGGAGGTATAATATTAAGGTGGCTAATAATGACAACACCAATGCCCTATACAATAATTTCAGGTTAACAGAGTTAGACGTTGCTATTCGACTTAGAAGCTTAAGGTTTTCAAAAATGCTCTCCAAAGTGAAGGTTTTGAAAACGAAAAAGCAGCGTCGTTGCGTGAATGGGAGAAAATGAAGATTTTCAAAAATCCCTACGTCACTGCTCATTTCAACAATGTACAGTGTAGAGGAAGAACTCTGTTTTTTTATCCCTTATCGTGGTCCAGTGTGAACAGTCGAAAACACTTAACAGAGATAATGTGAATGCAAACCTTTTACTACGTTTTGATAAAACTAAAAACGAAGGTTTTCAGAAGAGCATTATTGTGAATGAGACCTCAAATTACTTGTATCCAGATACACATAGAAAAAAGGAACAGTGAAAAACAGCTTTACTGTTCCTTTCTCCACGAATAAACAAGATGATTCTAAAAGCAATTACCTTTTCCCACTTATAACTTTATTATGAACGGTTAGAGTTAACTTTTATACGGCCTTAAACCGGAAACCAATTTTGATTGGTTAGTCACAAAAGCCTTAGCGACAGCATAACAACAGTTTTTTTTGTTGCAGTCTCACTGGGTATTTCACTGCTATTTATAAGTTAAAGTCGATTTGCTTGGTTTTTTTTGCAAGTTTCGATAATTGGATGACGTGCATTGCTTTTTTTATAAAGTTATACGAGCTTATTCGAATTCAAGAGGAACATTTGCAAGCACGTTTGCTGTTCACGATCGCGTTAATTGTCCTTCCTCGGCATAAGCTTTATCACAATTTGTTGGGTTTATTTTAATAGTCTTTGAGTCATCATTCAAAATCCAGTACGTAAAATGAATAGACAGACCGTGTGCAGCAGCAATACTAGACTCGCTCATTTAGCATTCCGCGCTTTGGCTATTCTATGCTTACTGCTCAACGAGGTAGGATCGAAAGCATATATAGGCGCCTCTGGCTGCCGCCATGCGGAGCATGCGTAACCTCAGAGCACATCGTCAAGGAAGGAGGAAAGCCGGAGTACCCGGAGAAAAACCCTCGGAGTCAGATAGAGATTGACAAAACTCCGCCCACGTGCAGAGTCCGGGAGCTGAACCCGGGTCGTCGTCGAGGTGGGAAGCACGAGTGATGACCGCTACGCCAACCTGACTCCCATACTTGAGTTAAAATTGCACTTTATTGGCGGCAGCCGATTTCATTACACAGCTTTTATCAAATCTATGCTAAACTCATAAGATACAAAGTTTTACAAAATCTTTCAGCCTATATATAAGAATAATTTGTTTAACTTAAAATAGCAATGAAATATAATATAGATATAAGTAACATACTGGGAGAGGTTACACTCTGTCACGAAATCCGGTTAAGGTTACGTGCTTCTGTGAGAATACAGTACAGGAAGTTTATTGTTTAAAAAAACTTCATATGTCTAATTATTAAAGTTTGGGCCGGCTAAAGAACGTTCTTTAAATAACAATAGGACAATTAACGCGATCGTAAGCAGCCAACATGCTTGACAACGTTCGTCTTGAATTTGAATAAGCTTGTATAACTTTAAAAATTAACAAATAGATTCCATGTTTTTGTGCGTCTGTTCAGTGATAGATCACAGATGACGTCAAAATGTGGTAAAAACAAAAAAGGGGTACACGATGCGATAGCCGAGTGTGTCACTAATGTTTTTATCACATTACGACGTCCTCTGTGATCTATTACTGAACAGGCGCACAAAAACATGGAATCTATTTCTTTTTAATATAAAAAAAATTAAAAGCTTTGTAATGGTGACGTCAATTGTGCGTCTGTCCTCTAATAGATCATAGGCGAGAACCAATCAAATGGGAGAATGACTTGGGTTATTATATAAAAAGTAATACATGTCACCCAATTATCGAAGCTTGTAAAAAACCAAGGAAATCGAGTTTAACTTATCATAAATAGCAGTGAAATAGGGCGTGAAACTACAACAATAAAACCATTGCTACTTCGTTGCTAAGGCTTTCGTGACCAACCAGTCAAAAATTGTTTCCGGTTTAAGGCCGTATTCTCCCGTAATGAAAATTTCTAAGCTGTGTTGGCTGCTCTCACTTGTCAGTTATTTTATCCTTACTCAAACATATCAAAATTGGGTAAAGGTAACTTATGTCTAATATTGGTGTTTCCATCAGTTTATACAATTTTCTATTTTTTATAACATAACTATTGTAAACGTAAACAAATGTAACCAAAATTTACAATTTATTGTTGTCATTCCTATCATCATCATGACTATCATCGTCATCGTCATCATCATCATCATTAACATCACCATTATCATCATCAACCCATCGTCATCATCATCATCATCATCATCATCATTAACATCATCATCATCATCATTAACATCATCAACCCATCATCATCAACATCAACATCATCATCAATTCATCATCGTCAACATCATCATCAACCCATCATCATCATCATCATCAAAATCATCATCAACCCATTATCATCACCATCATCATCAACATCATCATCATCCCATCATCAACCCATCACCATCAACATCATCAACATCAACATCATCAACACCATCATCATCAACACCACCCTCATCATCACCATCACCATCATCATCATTATCACCATTATAGTAATATACATACCTTTTCCACATGTACTTATAGGCCCAAGCGTGCACAGTCTTACATGTCACATTGGAGGGAAATATTTTTTCGGCTTGTTGCTGCACAGAGCTACATGCAGTTTTAGAGAATATAAAATTCTTATCAATATCTTCGATTCGTCTGGATTGGATATTTAATAATACGATTTTGGATACTAAATCAATCTTCTAAGTAACGGACGAAGGCTAAATATATAAAGGAAAACCATTCTACTATCTGTAAGGCATTAAAATCAAATGTTTTCTAGCAGGATGACAAAGTTCTGACTAGTTATTTTTTGCTTTAATCTCTCCAATTCATCAGGTCTAAACTCCAATTACAACTTATAATATACAACCAAGTATCCTATGATACCCTAACATCGTGATAATGATATGAACTATCAAGATTATTAGTCTGATCAAGACCACTGTTTATAGGTCAAATCAAGAAACAGGACAAAGAGTCTCTGTCAACCATAGATTGCAATATTGAAATCTGCTGTTGATTATGTACGTCATACATGCACATGTATCATTGGGTGTCCAAATGGATTTTGTCATGAACACCACAAACAAAATAGTAACTTTTATTTTTAGGAGATTTTGCTGGGCCAGTTACTGGAAGACGTTCTTAATTAATTTTCAGTATTTCACAATATTTACTGATTGATCATAATTCAGGAAAATGGTGAGTATATGTATTTTGAATACGGCGCAGGACTCTATCTGACAGATAGCCTGTGAACTGGGACAGTAAGATGCCCCATCCCTCCGGAGTCTCGGGGTTTGGCCTTGGGCAAGGCATAGTACCCTTTTAACCTCCCAAACCAGGGATACGGCTGAGATCCTCTGGGCAGCAGCGGGGTTTTGATCTATTCGGTCAGCATATGAACTCTTTGTGAGTCACTGGTGACAGTCTAGAACTCCGGAAGTGAGCCACTGCCAAGCAGAAGAGTCCGGGGAACCTCGCTGCTTTACTATTTTCTCGTTAATGGGAGTGATACTGCTCCCTCGCTCGGTAGTATGGTATTGATCCCCCGAGATGCCCCAGATCGTCAGTAGGTAACAAGGTGCAATATGAGACAGAAACGGAAGATAGGAACATTGAATATCAGAACTTTGAAGCAGGATGGAAAATTAGAGAATGCTATTTTAGGGAAAGTACCTGGGAAGAGAGGACGAGGAAGACCTAGAAGAAGGTTAAGGGATTTTATGTGCAAATCCCCAGGGATGTCGCACATCGAGGTTATTCATAGATCACAGAACAGACATGAGTGGATCATTTGTCACCAACGTCCATTGTGACGGCACTATTATTATTATTATTATCATTATTTGTAAACAGATTTTTCAAATTTCTCAGTTCTCTTCATGCAATGTAGTTACAATTCAAACTGTTTCGTGGACCTCAAATTCAAGTTGCTTATTGCGATATCAACTGATCCACTTATCTACTTCCCCTTTGGCGTAGCAGTTATGGGTGTGTGACCATAACAAAAGGGTGAAAATTAAAATTCCTTTCCCTGAGTAAAACACATTATCTATCTTGTTCCAGTCAGGGGCTAACCTGCAACGGATCAGTGTCCCTTCCAGTGATGAAGGAGGGGATGGGTCAAAATTTTTCAATCAGTTGACTACTTTTAAATAAGCCATTCGGTTCCCAAAAGGATTCAGCTTACCTATTGAATGCCAGGTTGAGGAAAAACATATCCGGATTTCTCTGTGTCAGTTTGGCCAGAGTTGTTGTCTTACCAGTGCCTTAATGATAAAAACACGGAAGCAAAGTCCAACTAAAATAACTGTTGTAAAAATGTGATGGGTCTATTAGGAACTCAGATGTTGTAGAGTTATAGAATTCGTGTATAATAGCTTCAGAAGACCCTGTTACAATTTATAAGGAATGGTCACTGATAGGTGTCACTGTGGTAAGATTGGATTCGGTGTTGTGCCATAAATGTTGTGCCTGATAAAGTCTCCACCTGTTGTAATTGTTTTTCCCAAGATGTTGTCAAAGTTTTATCTGATAAGTAATAGTTCTAGTAGTAGCAGTGATATTAATATCAATAGCAATAGCAATAGTGGTAGTGGTAAGAACAATAATAGTAATAGTAATAGTAGTAGTAGTAATAGTAGTAGTAGTAGTAATAGTAGTAGTAGTAGTAGTAGTAGTAGTAGTAGTAGTAGTAGACGTAGTAGTAGTAGTAGTAGTAGCAGTAGTATTAGTATTAGTATTAGTAGTAGTAGTAGTAGTAGTAGATAGTAGATAGTAGTATGGACCAAGCTTTATTTGCATGGTATAACTTCTTTTACATATTGCTAAAGCATAATTTTTGATTGTAATTAAGCCTAATAATAATCAAATATTTCATAATACTAACAGTAACAAGAAACAAAAGTCTACCTAACAAAACACTAAGTGAGTTTTAAATTAACAATCGAAAAAATACTTAAATCGATTATCATTGATTGGATTAGCTGGAGAGAATGGTTTTTCTGATTGAGAAACATTTACTTACAAACTGAGTCAAATAATATTGTGCTCTTTTATTAGATCTGGAAACAATTTCAAACACAAATGAAATACTTTTTGATCTGTTTATATCAAAAACAGCATGTAATTTCCTTTTTCCTTAAAAAAGTATCTCTGAGATTCAGGCCAGGTAAAGTCCACAAGAATGCATTAAATGCATTTCATCTTCTACATTATGTTGGTTGCGGTATTGGCAAATTCGTTCTTCACGAATTGGTAATTTTGGATTAGCATACCTTCCTGTTTCAATGAAAAATGAATGATTACTTGTTCTTAATTTAAAAAGATCTCTTCTGGCAGGGCAATTGAAGAGATTGTCAATAAACGCGTCAGATGCATAATCAAATTTACTATTTCGATAGAATTCAAATTTTGGAGAGTTTTGTAGTTTTTGCTCCCAAAATTTGATAAATGTTTTTTTCAAAGAAGACATTAGCTTATCAATCATTTGCTCTGCAGGAAAAGTTAAACTGTAAGATTCTCTAACATCAAAGAGAATGAGAAGTTCATTAAGCTTATTGCTGTAGCATTTTCTGGACCGTGTTCCCAAACAGCGAAACAACGAAACAGCAAAACAGCGATTTAGTTTTTTTCATTTCTTTTAAAAAAATAAAAATATCCAAATAAACGCTCCATCACACACACACACATTGACGTCTGTCCGTGATGAGGCTCCTCTCATCCAAATTACTTTTGAAATATTGAGGGAGGGGGGGTGCCCATACTGGAAGTGGTGGAATGCTCGCCGTAAAATTTGTATACGAGTTAAAATTTCGGACTCTGGTAACGCTTAGGGTGTCAGAGAGAGAACAGTAATCTTTATTTACATCCATCAAAGCTAAACGTTTAAAAAACACACAGTAATCAGTTAGAAACAAGGTCTTGCAATTTTTTTCATTTTTACAAAGAATATTGAATAATAATAATAGTAGAATTAATAATAATAATAACAATAATATTAGAATTAATAGAATTTTAAGGTTTTTACTAGAAGCACTTAATAGAATTAATAATAATAATAATCATAAAATGTAATGCAAGTGACAACTTCAGACCTATTTCTTGCCACCCTAGCATGTGGAAAGTATTTACAGGAATTATTGCTGACGAAGTGTATAACTACATGGAGGATATGGGTCTTTTCCCAACTGAACAAAAAGGGTGCCGTAGGGGATATCATGGCACCAAAGATCAATTGCTTATTGATAAACTTATAATCAAAAACTCTAAAAGAAGAAAGACCAATATGGCCTGGATCGCTTACAAAAAGGCTTATGATATGGTGCCACATTCATGGATTCTTGAGTGCCTTAAAATGGTAGGGGTGCACGAAAAGGTGGTCAGCATGCTTGAAGGGAGCGAGCAAGGAGAAATGGAAGGTTGAATTGACAGCGGCAGGACAGAAGTTGGAGAATGAAAGCTTAATAGAGGGATCTTTCAGGGGGACAGCCTATCACCGTTACTGTTTGTTATATGTCTCATTCCTCTTTCCATCATCCTCCGCAAGTACAAAGCTCGATACAGTTTCGGAAAGAATCAGCCTACCATAAACCATCTGCTTTTTATGGATGATCTAAAACTGTGCGTTAAAAGCGAGGATGAAGTTGATCCGTTGGTTAGGACAGTGCGGCTCTTTAGTCAAGATACTGGAATGGAGTTTGGCGTGAAGAAGTGTGCGGTAGTTGTAATGAAAAGGGCTAAGGTAATTGAGTGGGAAGCGATTGAATTACCGGACGGGCAAAGAATCAGAGCTGTCGAACAAGATGGATATAAATATCTTGGGATATTGTAGATCGACGCCACTAAGCAGAAAGAGATGAAAGAGCTTGTTCTCAAGGAGTATCGGCGGAGGCTCAAGAGAGCTTTGAAATCTAGACTTAATGGGAAGAACGTCATTTTAGCAATAAACACACGGGGAGTCTCTCTCTTACGTTATGGGGCGGGAAGAATAGATTGGACAAAGGCAGAGCTTGATGAGATAGACCAAAAGACTTTGACTATGTTCTGGGCACTCAATCCAAACAGCAATGTAAACAGGTTATATGTTGCGAGGAAACAGGGTGGCAGAGAAAAACAACTTGAGCCGGTATGTGAAAAAATTCTATTGAGCCTCTGCTTAAAGAAGTAGGAAGAAAAAGGGTTATTGATGTTGATAAGGCTCACGAACCAGAGAAAGTACGGAGAGAGGTATACCATCAGCACAAACAAGGATGGTTAGATAAGAAATTGCATGGGAAAATGGTGTCAGAGGGAGAACATAGTTGTGGGTTCAGATGGGAAAAGAAAAAAGCCTTAAATATAAAATAGCTTGGACTACCCTACGAAGATGCACTTGCGCGCTGTGGTCTCCGTACTCTTTCGGATCGGCGCCACGCAGCTTGCACTAAATTTATCCAGAGAGTGCGGGACACCGGGGTCCTTGCCAACTTAATTCCACAGTGCACAAGAGCGTCTCATGGATATAATCTCCGGTCAGGCACTGCCAGAGATGACCCTACAATGGCTGCAACAGAGCGTCTAGACTTGTTTATAACCTATAGATATAGTTAAATAATTGTAATAATTTATGTATAGTGTTTATTATAATCTAAGGATAATTCATGTATAGTAAATACTTACCACTCTTGTAATTTAGCTGCTGGCTACAAAAAGAGTAAATAAATTGATTATTATTATTAACTGATTATTATTATTACAATATCTGCAGCACAAGAACAGGCTATAAGAACTAATGCCATGAAACAGTGCATGGATAAACAGGATGTGTCGCCGTCATGTAGGATGTGTGGCAAATGGTCTAAGACCATAGCCCACATCACAACCGAATGCCAGCAATTAGCTGGCCGTGAATACAAACTTTGGCGACACAACAAGGTTGCACAGGTGCTGGATTGGCATATGTGCGATGTTTATCGGTTGAAGGGTGGTATGACCACACATCGGAACCGGTACTTGAGAATAATGAGCATAAGATTCTTTGGAATTTTCAGATCCAGACTGACCACCAGCTGGAGTACAATCGGCCAGATCTTATTGTCCTTGACAGGAAAGCAAGAGATTGCATCATTCTTGATGTCGCATGCCCTTTCGATACTCGGATAATCCAAAAAGAGAATGAAAAGGTAGAAAAGTACCACAATTTAAAGAGGGAGATTAAGAGGCTTTGGAAGCTTAAGACAGTTAGCGTTGTCCCTATAGTTATTAGCGCCCATCGATTTCAAGACTGGCTATCTAAGGGCAAGATCGAATGTCCAGTTGAGATGTTGCAGAAGGTTTTTCTGCTTGGAACTGCAAGGATTCTGAGAAAGATGCTAGACACCTGAGGCTACAGGCTGTAGCTTGATGTCTTGCCTGAACCCAGCAAAATGCTGTGAACAACAACAAAATAATAATAATGATATCTGTTATAACAATAAAAATGACAACAGCTTTATTAAATCTTAGTAAATCTATTTACATAATAATAATAATAATAATAACAATATTTGTTTTAGAAAACATAGCATTAGTAGATGTCAAACAGTTCAATAAAATCCATCGGTAATTGTTGCAATAGGTTTAAAAATATTAGCAATCAGAAGGCTAAGAGAACGTTCGAATATTTAAAAAATTATTACATTCGATTATTACTCTGTATTAACAATAGCAATAATAATAATTTATATATTTAATTTGTCTCAAGATGGAAGACAACTCAAGAAGAAACCGTAAGCTTATGCTCCCAAGATACGATGTCTTTTAGCATAGCTTAGTCTTAAAGAAGAAGCACGAAGGCGAACGTATTGTGTACACAATATTAAATAAACGATTGAGTTTTATAATAGAACTGAATTATGAATTATGCAAGACAATTCCAGAATTCCAGCCGCAAG
>JAOBYJ020770135.1:0-12735 GCA_025403565.2 Palythoa heliodiscus | reverse complement strand
CCAGTTTATATACCAATGTTCTAATAGTTATACCAGTTTATATACCAATGTTCTAATAGTTATACCAGTTTATATACTAATGTTCTAATAGTTATACCAGTTTATATACCAATGTTCTAATAGTTATACCAGTGTCAGCATAAAACTAAGACTTTGACCAAAAAATAAACAGGAGCTAATTCGCCTTTCAATATTATGCCAAAAGGAAGAGGGGGGAGGGGGTAGAAAGTCGAGTATTTGGTGTGGAATTGTTATTTTACCTCAAAGTTTTGTCGTAACGCCCCTACCCCCTCCCTGTCACAAAATTGCAAATAAAAACCCTCAAAACTGTGGAGCAAGCTAGTCAAATATTCCATAATACAGGATTGGCTAAAAACTGTGCTGTGTCAAAAGCCATTCCCTCGGGATAGCTTGATACGTCAAATCTCCATTATACAGGACTGACCAACACCTGTGGTGTGTCAAAAGCCACTCCCTCTGGATAGCTTTTTGCGTCAAATTTTTATATTAATAAGCTGTTAAACTTTTAATATAGGACTGATCAACACCTGTGGTGTGTCAAAAGCCACTCCCTCGGGATAGCTTGATGTAGCAAATCTCTATAATACAGGACTGTCGTACACCTGTGGTATGTCAAAAGCCACTCCCTCGGGATAGCTTCCCCTCCCCCGTCCACATTTCTATTCACATTCTTGATAGGTGCCTAACTTTACCGTGTAGCAAGTAAAGATGAGAGAAATATCAGCCCTTTGTCAGTTTTGGTCTTTGTTAACAAAACAGATACCAGCGTACACATACTTCGCATTTTCTTCCTCACATCCACAAAACACTTTGTGATTAAAAAAAGTTAACAAAAAGACCCTTAGTTGAAACTCATGCTATTTTAGATCATGATGCGTTTAGCCCTTCCAGCCCCAGGCAATTTATCAATATCTAACTTCTCCTAACATAACTCAAACAAAATAATATAACTGGTAATGAGAAATAGGGAATTGATCAAGTGGATGAAACTGTGGAAGTTGAAAAGCCCAATTCTCCCAAACTGCTTATATAGAAAGTATGAAGCTCAGTTGGGAGAATTTACCAACACATCATTTGTCGTGTTTGGGGCTTAAAGGGTTAAGGGGGACTGGGCTGTCGTGTCATACTCTTTTCTGATTATTGAGGGTGGCTCAAATTGAAACAAAAAATTAAAAACATTGCCCACTGCTGTTTCCTTTCAATATTTTATTATATATCCAAAAAATAACTTTTATATTCTTTCATATTTTTTTATATTCTTTTATATTCCTTTTTTTAATTTTCACGTGGATGTACATAAATAGCAAAGTTTGTCATTACCGAGTACCCTAAAAACGGCCATAAGCCAGGTTGGCCAAAGTTTCTCACAGATTATAATATTGAAAAACGTAATTTGACCAAAATCATTTTGTTTTGCAGACTTTTTTTATAGGTTTTTGGTAATCGGTTTGAGACAAAACGTTATAGGTAATGTAACAAAGGGAAGAGGTGTGAAGTTTTCACGAACATTTCTTCTCGAATTTCTGCTGTATGTAAAATTTTGGTGACTTGAACTTTTGATTTCTTTTATTTGATTATAGAAATATTATAAAAGCAGAGGAGACGAAAGTTTTCACACAAAAAACTGCAAATTTTAATGCTTCGACAAACGGGAAGATTTTGTAAGTCCAATATCAGTACAGCCTTTCAGTCTTCAGGCTTCTCTGAAAAATCAATCAAAATGACGTCTCACAATTTTTTTGTCTAAACTTTGTTCCGTTTGCCATTCTTGTAAAATGGGAATTTGTACAAAAAGCCAAAATATTGTTTCCGCCAAGACGATAGCTGCAAATAGATAACCAGTTAAGGTTGAAAACTACGTGTTGTGTCCTAGTAGGACTAAAACGAGACACGTGAAGCACGTGAGAGACAAAAGAGTAGTTGTTACTTGTACCGTCATTTTGGATGTGATTAACTGGTTGGGTTCAATCTGCGTACATTTAGAGAGATACAACACTACAGACTGCTATTCAAAATCTCTGGTATTCTACGGTTCGGAGAAAGGAATTACGCCGATCTTCTCAAGACATGCCTAAGTTCTCCCTTGGGTAGACATGGAATTTTTAGTACCAACACAGTAGCTCCATCAACACAACAGCTGCAGATAACCAGCTAGAAGTTCAAAACTATAGATTGTTGACGCAATCTGTTCATTCCCATTGGCATTTACCAACTCCAAAATAAATCAAATTGATCTTATCAAGATTTTTAGGAGCTCTACTTTGCTTCCCATTCTTGTAAGATGGGAATGGGAAGTGCTAACATGATGATTCCACCCAGACAGCAAATGCATCCAATCAGTTTTCCCAAAACAGTGAGTGGTACGATGTCACCATATCTGAAGAAAAAAGATTTCGGTTACCCTTTAAAAATTGATATAAGCCAGTAATCATCTTAGAAACTATTCCAGTGTATCAAATACGTCTTCTGACTCTGAAATATTGAATAAACATCCTCCCCGCAATGGTTAAAAACTTTTAAAAACCTGAACCCTTTCCCCGATATCAGTTGGAATCTCTCCCCCAATGTTTGTGTTTGCTGAGCTCGAGTATCAACAGCAAAAATTATCCAATGACGTTATGATACAATTTACAATTTAAGTAATTGCAGTGCTCTACAAACTGAGCTAAGAAGCCACATCTGTTCGGAGCGGGCCAATTCTAGTGGGTCCATTTATGCCACTGAGACAATTATTTTGACGGATTTCGTACCACGGTTATAGCTGTTGTTCAACTTAAGTACCATAGATGTACCCTCTATAGAATGGACCTGCTCCCAAAAAATGTGGCTTCATAGCTCATTTGGTAGAGCGCTGTATCGGTATCGCAGAGGTCACTGGTTTGGATCCCGTTGAAGCCTGGGTTTTTTTAGGCTTCTCTTTGCATCCACTTAAATTGTTTTTACAACCGCAAATATTGCAGCATAACGTCATTGTTTGTAATGGTGATACAAAATCTGTCACAATGGAAAACAAAAATGAAAACGAACTTAATTTTCGCAAGCACCACAGGTTCGGCCTCATCACGTTCATTTTTGTTCACTTGTATGCAGAAAGTGCTCATGTACTATTGTGAGTTTTACTTACCCCACTGTCATCATTGTTATAACACAGTACCACATTGCGTCGGGAATACTTTGGAACTTGGTGTCAGCGGTATTCCTCTCAAGAAAATATATCACACTAGCGAATAGAATATTTGCCAAGGCAAACGCAAAGAACAAGAAGCCCAAGTCTGTAAATGCCTTCTTTAACCTACTTATCATTTGCCTCATATGTTTTGAATGTCTGGACAACTTAAAGATTCTAAATACTCGGAGAACACGTAGTACAACCAATGCACTAGCATTATCTGCGGCGGACAGATTTGAAATGTTCAAGAAAAATTTAATAGCTAAATGTACATAAAATGGGACGATTGCAAGAAGATCAATGACATTGTACCGGTTAACAATAAAGCTGCATCTATGGTTCGCAGCGTAAAATCTCAGCAGATACTCCAATGTAAAGAAGCCCATACAGAAGGCATCAATTCCAAAGAAAACGTTTGGATATTCTTCTTCGCAAGATTTTCCATTAGAGCACTCTATTGTCTCTATAATGGTTGTCAAAACACTGACATATATCAGTATTCCAATAAACGATTGAATAATTCGTCCAAATTTTCGGCTTGTTTCAGTATTTTCTAGCAAATCCCAGATTTGTTTCTTTATTTTAGATGTTTTCCCACGATGCACTTGAGTGCAGCAGATAAAGTTGCATCTTAGGTTACAGGGAAAACTTGGCTGTTTTCTGAGATTATACTTGCTTTGTTTTTCTGTTTGCTTGCTTTTGTCGTTCAAGGGAATGCAATCTTCCCAGCAGCAATCACTGACACTATTTACACAGATACCATAAAATCTAAGCTCGTCTTGGAAAGAGTCCAAGCAATCATCCAAAGAAAAATGAAGTTTACCAACGCGATAAAAATTTAGAATGTATCTAAACAGATGTGGATCACGATCTAGGAAATACTCTTTCGTCTCCTCGTCAAGAAACCGTTTGAATGCATCACTTCCAAGAAGTGTATTTGGATAGCGTTTTAAAGTACTCTCCCATGTCGAAAATCTGCGTCCGCTAACGTTAATTGTAATCTGTTTATCTTTATTTCGAAGGATTTCGCCGCTATCGGTCGAACGAAGTTTCATGTGTATATAACTTGTGGCACGAGAGCGTTTTCACTGTCAGTTTTTTTTAATCTTTATGATGTGTGATTTGGCTTGGTTCCTGTAATAAAGATGAACATTTTTCAGTAACTAATTCTGTTATTGATAAAGGTCAACAAGATGCTGTACATTTTCAAAATGTTCAATTTGAAAATAGCTTTTAAAGCTCTTCTCCATTTAAACATAATTCAATGAGAAAAACTTAAAAACAATATTAATAAAGCCCTGTTTGGCCTAAAAACTAAGAAAAATTAAAACCTCTCAACAATCATAAAATTGATTTGAAATTCAATGCAAATAGTCTTTTAGTTCTTGATTGTAGTTCAAAGCCAACATGATTATGCAAGACTTTCTTAAAAACAAACCGTTCTTGGCAGCTCTTCAGGTTCATCTCTCGAACATAAAACCTGTTTATCGATGCATTACATACTACTTTTCTTGTCGATCAGCTTGATATTTTAAAATGTAAAAAGAACAAGTGTATTTTTGTACGCCTACAAATGAATAAAAAGTGCTTTTTGAAAGCATTTTTAAATAATCATAATGCTATATAATTATATATTGAAATTAAAAGAGCTGTACGTGGGCACTTAATTGTTGATACGAAAATTATCTTTTTGTGTTGAGAATATCTCAGACACTCGTTCGCTGCTCCCATTGAACTCGTGGGAGATCCCAGTCCAACACTTGGAGATAAAAATCTCCTTGCGCTCATGTGGTATTAGTCCTTTGAACTTTCTTTTATATCAACATAAATTATTTACCGCATCGTTAAGAGTATTAAAAGCTAGTACATTAGGTTTAACAAGCTCAAGTTTTTTTGTGGATAAAAGCTTGTAAATTCGCTAAAGCACATTGCTCTAAATGTTTTTGGCAGCTTCAGTCTTTAAATTATTTGAGACATCACCGTGATTTAAGTGACGGAAAACCGAAAATCTTTTTGTATTTCATTTGTTATTACATGCTAAGCTAAATTCAAGTTTCTTGACTTGACTTGACTTGACTTAAGTTTCTATCTGAAAAATTTTCTTACTAGTTATCGAGCGTCAGCCCGAGCTTGTTATTAAACTGTTCTTGAATTTTGGCAAATTTGAACCTCGTTGTTCTTATAAAGTTATTCTTATAATGAACGTTCATGTAGTAACACAGAATGAAATAGGAAAGAGATGATAACCATACAATGTTTTGTAACTCTCTGTTGAGTATACCCGGCTATAATCAAGATTACGCAACGTTTAAATAGAGAATTGTTACACCTGGTAGAAATTCAGCTCTTTAGAATTGAAACATGTTGAGAAAAATTAAGACAAGCAAGTTACGATTGTGAGATATCATTATGTACAAGATCAGTGTTAGGGGAAAGTTTGCACAACATAATTATATGATGAATAAACTGAAGTTAACGTCGGCCGAGTGTCAAAGACCAGAAGAACCGGTATCCGCTTACCGAGTTGTTTTGGGCGAATCATTTACATGCAAGCGACACTCACAATCTCGGCGCAGCCAGATAATGATGTGTGTTACGACGTATATAGAAACATCACAATTTTCAATTTAAAATGGCCGTAAAATGATATGTAGAAACTAGGTTTCCGTACTATGTTAATTTGTAATTTGCCTTGTACGAAGAGAAACTCAGCCTTCAAGCTAGAGATATACAAAGAAATATGAATAATTTAAATTTTTAGAAAACTCAGAACATACAGAATCTTGAATAAACAGAAAATTTAGTTCCAGTGATGATTCACAGCAAGTCTGGCCTATGAGAGAGGTTCGCCGCGAGCGTTAATGAACAAAACAAACAATCAGTCGGCATTTATCAAGATTTGTCGATTAGTTTTTGCAACCTTCTTTTCTTGATTCGAAATAAAATCACTTTTTTTTCGTGAGAAGACTCGACTAGAACACTTTCCTATCACACTAGATTTTCGTTACCAATATCATTTTGATGAGATAATTTCGCCAAGTCCATATTTTATTTGTTTTTGGCCATTTTGCTTGATTACTTTCTGGCTAAGATTTAAATGCATCTTATGTATTCTACAAAAGCGGGTTTAATCTATAATACATTATAATTGAATTTTGCATGAAATCATTATTTTGTGAGTTATTGCTATTAGCATGACGAAATTCAGCATCAATGATGTTTTGTTGTGAGGTCTTAGAGCAAAGCGTTTTAACGACAATTCGATGCGTGCTGGCTGTGTGTCCACACGTCGTTCAAATGTGCTTTTAGACTCCCTGAATTTGCTGTGTTGACTGTGCGTATAACACTTCCTAGACAGAATTCAAATCCTAACAGCTCCTAAACACGGCCGCGTGTGTCGTACAAATATTAATATAAAAAAGGCACAGTTTTTTAAAAGACGTATGCTCCAATATATAGATCTAGAACTATAATATACAGAGAGAAAGGTTTCGAAAAAGCCAAGTTGACTGCAAAATTAAACGATTTGATGAGCTAAAAGAATAAATTGCGAATTATTGGTGTTTTAAAGACAGCTGATCAGTTCTGTTTGATTCATTTCTGTCAAGATCTCTACGTGCAATTACTTCTTTGAAGCATTTAACAAAAAAGACATATTACTCAAAAATTAATATGGTATAGAATTTGTGGTAACCTCAGTTTTAAGTAGACGTCCCTTTGTTAAATTTAGTCAACATCAGTCAGATTTATTTCCATAGCAAAACTTTTTTAATATCATATATCCATGGATTCATTTGTCAGTACTAAATGAAAATTCGACAACAAGATGCCGCCATTGCCTTTTATGAAACAAAATTGCCGAAATTTATTAGAAAAGGAAGATAATACTTGAACGGGTAAGAAATATAACATTAAAAATTTAATAAAAGAACGGGCTGCATTTGAATCGCTTATTACGTCTGTTGAAATAACCACAGATTTTGTAGTTAAAAATTTGTCATTGCAGTTCAACTGAGCGTTTTTGTAAAAATGAAACAAGCGATTTGGTATTTGTGCATTTTATAATATTGATTTCAAAGCTCGAATCTTTTTCATATTTTTTCCTTGTCAATGATAACGTGTTTTGTTAAAATTTACGTCTAATTTTCAATTATAACGACTGGCAGTTTTTCAAAACAGACAGATATTGTTCACTTCGCTGTTTGGAACTTCTCATAGATAGTTCATACTACTCACAAATACAACTGGAAATGCTCCATGCCCATCGGCAGTACAAACATAGGTCATTTTGCGATAAACTTTGACCACTAACGGCGTGCAGATATGATTCTTACAAAAATTTCAAAAATCAGTTTTGACGTTAGAGATAAAAGTTCCTAATTACTTCTCAGAATGGAATTATTTATGCCATTTAGAACCTACCTCGAACATGCTACAGTCGATGACTTTTTATCATGCAAGTATTAGTTCTTTTGATAGCTTCTAGTATACGAACGAAAAACTGGCCTTTGTTGCTTTCAACTTGACTGCGTGCTCATATGCTCGCGAATATTTTAGGTTTGATTAAAAATTCATAATGTTGACCCAAAACTCGGGTTATGGCAGATATTATACCCTTTTATGGCACCAGCCACGACAGTTAAGACATTTTTGACCAATCACTTTTCTTACTACTAATAATGGTTTTCAATTCGACTAACCAACTAAAAGTAAAGAATCAGAAAAATATCTTCTTAATGTCGAGGCTATACGTATAATGGCTTCATAAAATAAGCTTGTTTTGAGAAAGCAGCAGCTGCGAGCTTATTTTCGCAAAGAATGAAGATAAAAGGGAATAAACTTCTCGAATAATTCAATTCCAAACGACAGAAAAGAGATTTGCTAGTAAAACGTATGTATGTATATATATATGTATATATATGTTGCGTAGGATGGACAAAATGACGGAAATAAAATACAATTGTGAATTACCCACATGGCGGTGACATCTAAGTGTATTTCATTAACATATATATTTCTCAGCCTGATATTAACTTGCTAATCCAATACAACTGCAAATATCATATTTGCTCTAAAATGTAAAACTGTTATTAGCTGCCACAAAATACCACTCAAAATCTCCCGATTTGTTATAGAAATAGCCACAAATACACATCCTTGACTAAGGCTGAATATTTAGTTGTTAAAGTGTGCCAAATTACGAGTCGAAACAAATGCTAATTACAATTGATGCCCTCCTTTAAAATTTATGTTTTAAAAGAAAAAAAAATTCAGTGCTAAAACGTATGTCAAACTGATCTTAATCTTTTAGTAAGAACATTTTATTAAAATAAAATGTCTTAGATATAAACTTCCATCATCTCCGGCATCTTAAAGTTAAAGATCTTACTGTTAAAAAGAGAAACATAGCGTTTCGGAAAATGTCAACACTACATTGAATTTAGTTAACAAATTTGCTAGAAAACAAACAATTTTTGTAAAGAATCAATGGACACAGGCATATTTTTTCGTTTCGAAACCGCCAAGGCCAGGTATTAGATTTGAAGATAAATGCCTACAGCCTTTTTTAAAAGAACGTCTTATTTTTGGGCCGACGCTGAATGTTCTTAAATACTTTGGGGATTTTAGTCCTAAAATATTCCTAATATAATCATCCGTATATTGGTGTACACGCTTTTTTTTATAAGAACCACGAGGCTCGGAAAAGAAGATACAAGCTTCGATATTTGATATAGAAGGAGACAGCTGTAAAAGAGAAAATAATGAGTCCAGCAAATTGTTTTTGTAAAATTTCCATGTATTTTACTCCAGTTGCAAACAATGCTGCACTATCGAATATTTGCCGATTCCATAATTTTGAGTCTAAATGCAACAAAATAAAGTTCTCGGACATTCCTCAACCTCGGGTGTGTTCATAGCATGCTCTGAAATTTTGGCCGATTTTCAGCTTGACGTTCTTATAAAAAAAAATTGTTATAAAAAAGAGTGTATGCTGCAAATAGAATCAAAAGGACAAAAGAGAGAAAAATATGTCACTTTGTTAATCAACCTTACATCTTTTCATGGATGTCGAGAGAACAAGCCGAGGAAGAATACTGATTTGTAGATTTTACGATAATCTTGTCTGTTACGAATTGTCCATAATTTATCTAATCAGCAACATGTCGCCAACTTCTTATTAGGTTTTTACTTAATTTCCTCCCTGAAAATAAGGAACTAGATCTAAAGAGATGCAATAAAGCCATAAAGCATCAACACGTTTTTAAAATAACAAGAAAGATTGATATAATTTCCTGAGATAATTACACGCAATTTAATTTTGCATTATAATTAGGAAATTCCAAATTATGTCCAAATATTTTAGATATCTGTTGGAAATATGTTAATGAGAACTACTAAATATTTAATCAATCAAAAAAAGATATTCTCAAAGATTAGATTTTAAAGTCGAAAGGCTTTTAAACAATTTATGTAGATTTTTATCCTATAAAATTATATCTTGTACTTCCGGCCTAAACGATTGCTAAATGGAGTTGTACAAGACTGTCTTATTTTGCTTGTGAATCACGTCTCCCTTATTATATTTACAAGACTGGGAGCTCTAAATTAAGCTTTCTTTTGTCCGTGATAAATAAATCAACGAACGAATATGCATGTATGGAAATAAGAATATGTTGTGCGAGCAGGTGGAGAAAAAAGTTCCTTAAAAAAGTAAAATTAAACGTAACTGTAAAGGCAAGTTTTTTTATGGCAAAGTTTTTGTGACAAATTATTTGCCCGTGTAGACAAAAACTTTACAATACAATACAATACTTTGTTGAACACTCCCCATGGGGGCTTTTCAATGTAGATATAACATATTAAATTAGTAATAATAATAATAATAATAATAATAATAATTAACGAATACTGAATATTAAAATATATTAAAATTCCCAAAAATACAATAAAAATTAACTATTTAAAAGGTGTTTCCTCAAATTACTTTTAAAACTTGCGACATTATCACACAGTTTTAAATTAGCTGGCACATCGTTCCATATATTTACTACGCGATAAGAAAAGGATCTTTGGCCTGTTGTAGTGTTAAGGAGAGCGATGTTTAACAATTGAGAGTTTCTAGTGTTTCTTTTACTAACACCCCTCTACTAATAAACTTACTACATAAATAGTTCAGGGCAAGGCCAGTCATACATTTAAAAACAAGTATTGCATCACAATAAAATAGGTGAGTTTTGACAGGTAGCCATTAAGGTTCTTCAGTACCGGTGTAATGTGGTCATATTTTCGTGTATTACTTACGACACGTGCAGCAAAATTTTGTACCTTTTGTAGTTTATTAACATTAGAAATAATTGTATTTGACCACACCGAGGAGCAGTAAAATAATTTACTAAAAACCAGAGCACTGATTATTGTTTTCAATTCATTCTTAAAAATATGCTTCACACGGCTTATTTGAGCAAGTTCATTCATGGGATCCCTCGTAAACGAGTAAGATTGTCTGATCAACTCTTGTGCACCCGTTGGTGGCTAAAAAGTCCTATTCGGGAGACGCGCACTCTGCCACAGGTGGGGCAGGTATAGGAAGCTAGCTGTGGCAAAGCAGGGGCAGCATCGAGTTCTTTACGGCATCAGTGACGTTTTTCCTCCGCTTTCCGACGGCGCTCCTTAAATAGAGTCGCACCCTCCCGGACTGCACTTCTCCATCTAGGTCTATCGCGTGCCAGATCCTCCCAGGCCGTCAAATCAATATGGCACACCTTAATATTTAAGCAAGTGTAGATATACACGATGACACTATATTTATAGTATGCTCACTGAAAGTCAAGTGTTTATCAAATGTAACGCCAAGATCCTTAACGGAGTCAGCAGGTGCTAGTTCTTTACCCAATAGGGATATGTAAAATTCTGGTAGCTTTTCTGTCATCTGCCGGCTTCCATAAGTAAAAGACCGTTCTCAAAACACCAATTACGGATACTGTGGAGACCTTCATTCACAGCAGCTACAGCATTATTGCAATCTTTGACGTTAAAGGAGATTAATATTTTTGTGTCATCCACACAAGATAGGTATACGGTAGAGCAGTTTCTTGGTATATTTGAGAGATCGTTGACATATATTGTAAATAATAACAGTCCCATTACGCGATTTACTTACTGCGTTTAGCTTAAGTTGCAGCAGAGCATCGAGGCATATTAGGATGAGCTGCACAAACAGGTCACCATCCGCTGCCTCAATAGACCTTTTTACAGTTTCTGAAAGGTAACCAAGCTTTTACATGAAGCTGAGGCTAAGGTTGACCTGGTACAGTTTAAGTAGTGGAAATAGTTATCAGGAGAAAGAAACTTATTAGCATGTCTATTATTTCCACTTCTCTAACTGTGCCAGGTCAACCTTAGCCTCGGCTTCATGTAGAAGCTTGGTTACCTTTCAGGAACCGTGAAATGGTCTATTCCCACTGCCTAAAAACCTTCAGAGTGCAGATTGGGCTTACTAGCCATATTCTTACCCATTGATGAAACAATGATTTAATGGTCCTCGTCGTAACGACGGATGAACAACCGTATTCCAGGAAACAGTTTAAATTATGTGATCATAAGTAAATTCCTTGCAAAGTTAAGTAAAGACCATTCATAATGATAAAGATTTAACGGTTTCAGAGAACATTGATATAGTTTTGTCTCGCCAGTGTCGTAAAGTAAGGTCTGTTTGAAATATATGAATAGAGAATAATGCATATATGCGCGAGGAGATACGGAATTTTATTTTCAAGTGCTCAAGTTGGTATCTCACGAGTGAGCGCAGTGAAACGAGTAAAATGCTGTATTTAAAAACGGGAAAATAAATTACCTATCTCAAAGTGGCTATGCATTATTCTGTTTATTATATAAATACCGGCGTCTTACAGGCATTTCAAACACTTGAGGAGGTATTTCTTCAAGCGAGCGACTTTCATTCACTTTCATTGATGAATAGGTTGCAAGTCCTCAATTTATATTTTAACTGTTTTTATGGGGGTTTTTTCCAATTGAATAAATGCATCTAGATTCCAGTCGTTGTAGTGTCATTGTTAAGTATTTTAAAAACGTGTTTATACTTTTGTAACAAAATTTGCAAGAATCCCAGCAGATAAAATGATTGTCAACTGCATGGGCTTGAGATGGGAGTTGTCATAGTAGTGCAAGAAGATCACTGCCTGGATGAAGAGTAATATCGTATTTTTGCGTGTGTTTAGATACAATATTTCTCAGTGGCAGAAAACTCTGTAGGACATTGTGGTTAGTGTATTAAAAAGTCATAATAAAATTTAATGTCAGTTCCGCTGAAAAATATAAAAAACTATATAATTATAATTTAAAAAAAGTCCGACAAATTGCTCAGCATGGTGCCTGCACAGCTGATAACATCCGTTCCTTTAATCTTTCATATACTGTCACTATGAATCCATGAAATTTCTTTTTCGTTTACAAAATAGTTTTCGCTGCTGTTTTGAGCTGAAATTGCAGTTTCAAATGTAAAAAAACAGATAGAATAGGGTGGG
>JAOBYJ020770027.1:0-12737 GCA_025403565.2 Palythoa heliodiscus | reverse complement strand
CTCCCAATACTGCTCGACCACGAAGTCCAAAAAAGCCTAAAAAAACATTCAACCGCCTGCGAGCTAGCAGGCTACGCTCCTATTAAAATTTTTCCATGGTGTAAAACTTTAATCTACTAAAACTGTTTCTATAGAAACACCGACGCAACATAACAATTTCATCAGCATCAATTTCTATTGTGAAACTAAAAAGTCAGCACTGGCCGAACATTGCAAAGAAACGGGCCATCCAATCTCCTGGGACTCCGCTGAAATCATATTACACGTGCCCAAAATGGCATGAAAGGGCAATCAACCGAGACGATGGTTTACGTCTTCCACATGAATATTTGAATTTAACTTTTAAAGATAAGAACAATTGAATTTACATACGCTCTTGTACATAACTGTGTTTTTATTTTACATTTTATTCGCTTCCCCTGAAACGTCGGCAAATTTTAGCGTATTTTTAAAATATTTTTAACCAAAGTAACTTGTTTTTAAACTATTTTAACGACAATTTCTATTGTATTTTATAAATCATCTTAACATAACGCGACGGCGTGGTTATATTTCGCTACGAGTAAGTAATGATTAAAAGAAAACTGTTAATACAACTGTGGCTTGAAACCAGGCAGAACGTGAGGCAGCGTTTAAATTCTGTACGTTCTCGTTTTGTTATTTGTTTCAACAGTGAATTATATTCACCATCTCTATCATCGTCACCAATACCCTCGCTTAACCATCACCATCGCATCATCGTTATCATCGCATCATCATCACAACCGCCATTACCATCGCCACCATAACCACTGCCATTGCAATAGTCATGATCATCATGATTATCATCACTATTATCATTATCATGATCATCTTCATCATCACCATCATCATCATCATCGCTATCATCGGCAACATCACCATCACCATCATCATTATCATCATCATCACCACCACCATCATCACCATTAGCACCATCACCATCATCATCATCATCATCATCATCATCGCCATCACCATCACCATCATCGCCATCACCATCATCATCATCATCATCATCAATATCATCACCATCACCATTATCACCATAACCATCATTATCATCATCACCATCATCATCATCATAATCATCATCATCATCACCATCACCACCACCATCACCACCACCACCACCATCACCATCACCATCACCATCATCATCACCATCACCATCACCATCACCATCACCATCACCATCATCATTATCATTATCACCACCATCATCACCATCATCTATACCATCATCACCATATGCATCATCATCATCATCACCATCACCACCACCACCATATGCATCATCATTATCATCATCACCACCATCATCATCATCAATATCATCATCGTCATCATCATCATCATCACTATCATCGTCAAAACCATTATCATCATTTTTTCATGATCATATCAAATCTCGAAGTTCTCGTTTAATTGGCTACATAGCTACTGAATCGTAACTAGCAAAACTGCCAATGGAAGGGGAAGCATAACACAAACAAGGTTAGTAAAAATGTGAAAAGCAACAATGTGAAAGCTTACCGTTTACAAATGAAACGTTTAATAATCATTTCTTACCCAAACATAAATTGAGCCACAGCAGCAACAAAAAACCCTCCAGACATGACATACTTCGGCTCAGCAATGGTCATCTAGAAATGGTTTACATAATAGGTAAATATGTTGTATTAGTATAAAATCCTTTATTTATCCAATAGAGCAAAAATAAAACATAAATCTGTTTTAAAACATGGTAGAAACAACAGTCCTCCACTCGTGGCGCTCCTTCATAAAATGATTTTTTAGCATGCGCTCGAAATAAAACTCACACATAGAGTGTATCACCTTCTATATTAAGTGAATAAACCTCCTCTACGCTTTATATACTGAACTTTTTCAGTCCCAAGACTGAAAAATTGTCAAAAAAGTGAAGATGTGAAACTTTGAGGACAATTTTTCACCCAAGGGCCTGTAAATCTCAATTCGAAAATAGCGTATAGAGGAGGAGTTTTATTTTATGATTCAACAATGATCTTCTTGCCGACAAACGGCAGGCGCCGTTGAAAACATTAAAAACAAAAATTTGTTGAATTCTTTGTATTTTGTGGTACTGAATTGTTTGCGTGTTCTGTCTTTGCGTGTACTGTCTTTGCGTGTTCTGTCTTTGCGTGTTCTGTCTTTGCGTGTTCTGTCTTTGCGTGTACTGTCTTTGCGTGTACTGTCTTTGCGTGTTCTGTCTTTGCGTGTACTGTCTTTGTGTATACTGTCTTCGTGATCCCGAACCCAAGGGTTACATTCTCAGCAATTTTCAATTAATTTTAACCTAAAATAAAAAAAAACCCAAAGTAGTTGCTTTTTCGAGTGGCTGTGGAGTTTACCCTCGGTTGTATTCGCCACGTGATCAATTCTGACAATGGTCTTGCGCGTTTTTATTTTGAGAATTATTGTCGAAATACCGTAAACGCTCTAATAAGCCTCTCTTGAATAAGGCCCCCCTCTCTAATAAGCCCCCTGTTTAATAGGTCCCCCTCTCTAATAAGGCCCTCCTCTCTAATAATCCCCTTATCTAACAGGTCCCCCTCTCTAATAAGCCCCCTGTCTAACAAGCCCATCCTCTCTAATAAACCCCTCCTCACTAATACGTCTCCCTTTCTAATAAGGCCCCCCTCTGGAAAGCCCGAAATTTTTTCCCCCCCTCCCCCTCTCTAATAAGCTTCAACCCCCTCCACCCCCTTCCTCCCTCAACAAAAAAAAGCTGCGAGCGTTAAAACAGAAGGTATACTGTGTTAAAAATAGATTTAATTTCTGTTTTCGTAATTCTATCCTCGAACATCAATATCTGCCGTTTTCGATTTGCAAATAGCGCTGTTAGTTCCGGGAACAACAAGTGTTTGTTAGAGCATTCGTGGGCCGGTCGGTGAGAATTATGTCACGAACGTTTCTTAACTTTTGTCTGTTTCTGTTTTTAAACAGTGTTCGTTATATAACGCCAAAGTTCTCAGATGTTATTAGAACAGCGTGACATTTCAAATTGCTTACTGTAATTCTTTCTTTGTCTGTCGACGGGTTTTGAATAAGTCCCCCCCCCCTCCCCTCTCTAATAAGCCACCCTCTCTAATTAGCCTCTCGCCATACAGAGGTCCGATATCAATAAGTGTCCCGGTTGCTTGTTAGAGCGTTTACGGTATAACATGAATTATTAAAAGCAAACCACTGGATATTGAATTTTAAGCAATTTGATTGGTTCCCCTACTCACTCCATATTAGCTCATATACATGAGTTTGACCATATATAGAAATCAGCCACGAAATCCAAACCAGAACCGTGTTTAAAAATTTTTCAGGACGATTCGTGCTGGAAAACACAAGACATCTAGAGCTTTTGAACCCTGAAATAAAACCTGTTTAAAGAATTCTGAGCTATAGAATAGCCAAAAGCTTCACAATAAATTGAACGGAACTGTTCCATCGCCAATGGCGAGAACAGAATGATATCGATTTTAGCAGCAAAAAGCTAAACATTCGATGAAATTTGTCAAAAGCTGAAATTCGAACCGTAAAACAAAGTTTGATATCCTACTAGCCTTGTTTTCGAATTAATCAGCCTTCCCTCGGCCTCGGGAGGCAAGTTGAGTAAATCAATAAAGGATTGGTAGAGCTCAACAAGTAACTGAAGTGTTTTCACACGTCGACAAGACGGGAACTTGTTGCTCAATTAAATATAAACATCGCCATTTTGTCAATGACTTGAATCGATGCTACAATTTTTCGCTTCCTGTGTTCACCACCGGAAAACAATTTTCAATAACTGTAAATCCGGTATTCAGTAAAAACCAAACAGAAAAGCTGAACAACAGCGTCGCAAATGGCTGTTGTTGTACATTCCAATCTTGTTTGAAAGGCGCGAAAATTTCAACGACGTGTGTCGTTGCCAGGTCAAAAAGCCCGCCAAATCGCTCGAGCGTAGATTCTGAGATAAACGACAACTTTTGCTGAAGTAGAAGTTTGAAAAATCATTTTGACTCATATAGCCAGTGGTTTGTTTTTAATAAAACAATTATTCCACTCACGTCCTATTGGATATGCCTGAAAATAGCCAACTCGACGCTTCGCGCCTCGTCAGCTATCTATCACCTCATATCCAACGCGTGTTCGTGGAATAATTGTTGAAAATAATGTACAGATACCTGCTTCAAAGTTTAAAGGTAATATCTTCAGTTGATAAGTTTAGCAGATACAGCTGAAATTCTCGTTGCCACTCAATTCTTTTTTTCATGACATTTTGAAATTTTTTCACTCAGAAGCGCACTAGTCCCCAGTCTTCCGTCCATCACAGGTGGCACAAAAGCCAAAGAGCGCGCTTCGCCGCCCATTCTTCTCAGTGCCCTGGTAGAGACAAAGTAATATGACGTTTTGAAATCACGGGTGTTGTAAGACAAAAGAACTCCTCTCCCTACCTCCTCTCCCTTCCACCATCATATCTCCTTTATGTACAAGTTGTAAACCGAATTGACTTCATAAAATATAAGAGATAAGCTTTAATTTGTTATCAAACTTACTTAATCCCAAGAGGGGTACTACAAAAATCGTTTTTAGCCATATTTCAGAATTTGGCTCATGGACTAGTAGTTGAATTGTAATTTGATGATTTTTCTTGCAATTCCTAACAGGATTCCAATAAGAAGATGAGGTTTGAGAAGGACAAAGAAGTAAAAGAGATCAAGGAAAAGCTTGAAGGGAAGTCAAAGAAGCAGGTTGAGGAAAGCAACAAGAAAATACAGGCTTTACAAAAAAGGGTGAGAAGGAACATTTGCCTTATGTTTGATGTTTTAGAGACGATTTACTTGAAAATTTGACGAGAAAAATTTCAACTTGTTCAGTTTGTGTGTTAAAATGTGAAACGCTGACAAGGTACTTAAGTTCACTCCTTACTTTGACGAGTTTTCTTATCGATTAGCATCCCAACACAAAGTTTTATTTGTAATGTATAAGGTGAATAAATGGTTAGAACATTGCTGATCTTAAATGGTGTAATTTACGCCCACTTTCTAATAAACGCCTCCTATGACATAGGCACCCATGCCAAATTAAATTTTTTTTAGGATTTTGAGATAAATACCTTTGAATTTTAAATTCCTCTCTGTTATGAACGCCCTGTATCTTATAACCCCTCCCCCCTAAAGGGACATTTATTAGATATCATTACAAATCCCTTTCATTATAAGACTTTAAATGCCTTCCCGAAAATGACAAGATAAAGCACTAAAACAGGTGCAAGATACAGTACTTCCTTGATTATCCGAGCAGCTGGTACATTACAATTCAGAAAACCGTTCAGATAATCCAAAATACTGGATAATCGAATTCCTTATTCATGACTATGCAATTGTTGATCAGTCACTTATAATGTTCTTAAACCAAATCCCTTCCTGTGCATGATCAGAAATTGATCTTCCGCACGTTGCAACATTAAACTTTGACAATAAAAATGGTTTCTGAACATGAATATACCCGTAAAATATTTTTGCCCGAGGTTTTCGTTGGAAATTGACGAGAATTCAAACCGTATTTTTGCTTCCACCTTCGGTTTCGATAATCGAAGTTCGGTTAATCGGGGCACGGTTAATTAAGGATATACTGTACTTTAAATATCGCAAGTTTTAATTACATAATAAATTAAAATTTATTAACATATTTTCTTCAACTTGGGTTTTGAAGTTGTGTTTTGTGCAAGTCCAAAGTCAAAATAGGGGTATCTCTCGTTCACATATTTCAGCTTTTGCTGAGAATACTAGTGATTTTTCTGACTTTAGATATTTTTGTTTGAATTCGTATAATATTTTTCGCTCACTTTGTATACAGTAACTATCGTAATCTATGATAATGAGCTATGAAAGTTGAAAAATTTTGACATTTTTCACTCTGTGTGAAAACTGTTGCAACAATTATTTGAACCAAACTACACTGATCGCAGTTAGCTTTGTTGGCCTCTTCTGCATATATACAAGAAATAGAAAGCATTTAAAGGGAACCTCGGTTATCCAACAATATTATTTTCAAATAAGAATTTTCTTAGACTTGTTTCTACATCAGCAGCTCAAATTATTCTTTGTATATAGTTCACGCCAAGCGATTTGTTTTAAACACTCCCACAGTTTAGACTTCCTGCGGGCTGCCATTTTGAAATGTGAAGTGTTTGAGTTCCAGTGCCAGTCTCTACTCATAATAGAAACAATAGCAATAAACGAGTGGGGGTCTGGCACTTCAGTCCTTACACGTCGCATTTCAAGATGGCGGCCCGCGAACTATGGAATGATCAAAGTAAATCGCTTGCCATGAACTATATACAGAGAGTTATCAAATGTGAGTTTCTGATGTAAACACAAGTTGAGGAAAACTTTCATTTGAGATTGATTTTGTTGGACAGTCGAGGTTCCCTTTAAGAAGCATAAAGGCACCGTTTAGTAAAAATAAAAGCCTTTCTCCTATAGAGCATTTTCACGCACTCCCTAGAGACGCCAAAGACAAAAGACGAGGGGGCCATGTTGGTGTCCTAAACAAAAGAAATTATCGAAATTCTTTTGTTCAAGGAACACCACCATGGCCGCAATGACGTCAGGTGAAAATGCTCTATAGACGCCCCTTACTGTATCTATTAAATATCGCCTCTAAAAGTACCAAAATTAAATATATGCTCGAGGGTTTATTACATCGTTCACGGTAACGCATTCAGAACTAGATCTTTTGAAATAATCTGTTCTTTCAGATAAAAGAGTTAGAATCTGCAGGAGCTGCGCCACGTTCTGAAGCCAAGAGCGAAGCTGCTCCGGCTAGGAGAAAGGTAGAGTACAGTTTTATGATTGCTCGACAAGTCATGACTTTATTCTCACCTGAAAATCCGAAGGGGTAGAGGGTTGGGGTATTCGTGTATGTTATAACGACTGATTGCAGTCCCTGATCTCCAGGATTCAAGAGTTGAAGAGAAATTGGCAAAGGAAAAGGAGAAGTTAGAAGCACAAGTTGAGGCTCTTAAAAAGGCTTCAAAGGTTTGATCGTTTATCCCACAAAATAACAAGCTGTTTTAGAAAATCAAACTGTGAGATGCTCCGCAAACATTTAATGGATCAATTTACATATATTATAGAATAATTAAATTATTAAGCAGGTCCTCCAATTATTATTACTTTGTACTAATCAAGTAAATAACAGAACCGTTTGCCTCGGCAGGTGCAACGGTTCTTTAGTTAAGAGTTGGTTGAGAGTCTGAAAAACTGGGAAAAGTCTGGAAATCCAAAATCTTTCTGAAAAGTATGGGAAAAGTCTGAAAATTGACCAAATGTCCGGAAAAAGTCTGGATTTTCTTTGCTTAACGTCCAGAGCATAAAAATTATCTATTAATTCCGTCTAAAATCAATTTCTAAAGCGTTTTATATAATAACCCAAGTTATTCTCCCATTTTGATTTGTTCTTGCCAGTGATCTTTTAGAGGACAGATGCAGGATGGACGTCACCATTACAAAGTTTAACTCTATATTATATAAAACAGCTATCGCCTCGTGTGCCACTTTTTTGTTCTTAGCACAGTTTGACGTCATCTGTGAGTTATTAGTGAAAAGAAGCACAACAATATGAAATCTATCTGTTAATTAGATGGTCTAACATTAAAGTGCGAGCTCAATGTGTCGACTTTCACGTATTTCAGTTTCAAAATTACAGCACACAACACAGGCATTAGAAACATTGTCTGAAACATTTCGTGACCTAATTTGGAGTCAGGAAATATTAGGGCAGAGGTCTAGGAAAAGCCTGGGAAAATTCAGGAAATTTGTTTTCAAGCTCTGTACGAATCCTATTAATCTCCACATGATAAGCTTCACGTAATATATTAAAGAGAGAAAAAGGAATCAAGTGGATAATAATCTTTTTTTAACTTTCATTTGTATTTACTCAAACCAGGAGGATCATGCTAAGATCAAAGCTCTGGAGAAGGAAGTAAAAGAAGCCGCACAAAAAGCTAAACCAGCAGGGCCAAGTGCAGAGGAAGTACGTCAATAGATAATGGTTATTTTTTCTATGTTTGTTTTTTTTTCATCAAATGTTTTCTACAATTTGCCTTCTGTCTGATTACTGCCAAGTTGTCACTGGTCGAAAAAAGGTGTTGTTTAAGTTGATTTCGAAGTGTGAAAGAGACAATAACTAAACGTAAGGGTTATATTCTCAAAACGACCGTAGTACCACACCACCTTAAGATAGGGGTGATACAATGAGCAAAAAAGCAACGGAATTACACATTTTTTCCCCTAAGGGAAGGGATGACTGCAACAGATTTTTTCAATTACTGTAGGCCCTTTTTTATTCGATTTTTATAAGGTTTGAAAACTGGAGTACCTGGAGGAAAACCCTCGGAGTCGTATAGAGATCTTCAAATCTTAGCACATTTGAGGAGCCCAGGATTCGAGCCAACCTGATTTGCTTTACTCGTGTTATTCCGTTGTTTTTTGCTCATTGCATCACCCCTATCTTAAGGTGATGTGGTACTACTACTGTCGTTTTGAGAATTTAACACCTTACGTTTAGTCATTGCCTCTTTCATACTTTGAAACCAACTTAAACAGCACCTTTTTCGATACTCTTAAATTAATAGTTACCTGGCTGATCCTATCTACTTTCGGAAAACTTAACATTTTTCCTTCCCATCATCCTACATAATGCTATTGACTAGCCGAGTAACTGCAATCGTTCTGCTTACCTAATGGAATTTCCTCTCATCTTTCTAAATGATCCTATTTCAGTGTTTTCTAACATTCTACATACTTAACATTGGCTGCTTTTTATTTTCCTAGATGGTCCTATTAACATATGAAGTGGTTTTTAACATTCTATGGACTTAATGGTATCTCTTCTTCTTTTTCTCACTTATCATGTCAACTTCCTACGTATTTCCTTACATTCTGTGTATTTAGTGTCACTTCGTGTGTACATAACATTGTTTGTTGTCTTCCTTTTTGATAATGCTATCATTTTATAAAAGTTTCTTAACAAACTGAAAACTGCGTATATATATGTCAAGTGTTTGCTAATATCCTGTAAACATAATGTCACTTTTTCCTAATTTTTAGATGATTTTTTCAACCCACCAAGTGTCTCCTACTAATCTCCATACTTAGCCTTGGTTTTTGCATACGGTTCTAGATAAATTATTCTGTGTACTTCTTACGTATTTCCGACATTCTGTATACTTAGAGCGTCAAGATTCCGTCAAGTTCTTGCTAATATCCCATGTAGCTAAAGTCGCTCTTTCTTTGTTTATAAGATGAACCTATTTACCTGTCAAGTACTTTTAACGTTCTGTGTGTATAACGTTGCTTATTATCTTTCTTATTGATGATCCTATCTACCTATTAAGTGTTTCTTAACAAACCACAATTTCCTGTAAACACAACATCGCTTCTTCCTTCTCCTTTTCCTCCTTCTATTTCTCCTTCTCTTTCTGCTCTTCCATTTCCTCCTCCTCCATCCCCTCCTTCTCTTTCTCCTCCTCCTTCTTTTCCTCCTCCTCCTTGGTTAGCTGTCTACCAGGCCTTGAGCTCTCTAATTTTTGGGCACGTACCAAGGCAATGAATACAAAAAAAGTTACAAGTCGAGATAATTAATGGTTTTTTTTCTGACTATCAATTAACTTTGACTATTAATTGCCTTTGTCTGACTACCGACCTAACGGCATCACTCATAAATCAATCTCACAATAAGAATTCAAGGTATATCAGAATTCTCTATAAAATAACACAGCCATTTGTAGCTGTAAATTACGAAAATTTGTGGGGCATTACAGAGGCGTCTGCAGCAATCGCAGCCTGATTGTTGTAAATTTCAAGCCCAGATATATCTATTAAGTACTTGCTGACTTCCAGTTGGTTCTTCATATCCTTCCATAAGTTCCTGTGCGACTAACAAGTAATTCCTAACACGCAGTGTTCTTAGAGCTACTTTTTATCTTTTGAGGTGGTTTTGCATGCCTATCTACTTATTCTTATTATATTGTGTATTTAGCATTGTGTCTATTTACTTTGTATCATTCTTCCTCAATGTTTTTGCTAATATGCTAATTAATTTGAAGCTATCTTCATTGGTTGTTTACAGGCTTTTCGTTTTACATGCAAAATGCGTTTTATTTGCTCATTATGTTGTTTCATACAATAAGCTTTTGTTTCCTGTTTTGATGGAAAGCTCTATTTTTTTCAGAGAGCCGCAGCAAAGAAACAAGAAAAACAAATGAAAGGTGATTCTTGAAAATTGGAAAACACATGTTAAAGCTGTTTTTATTTGACTGCCGATTTCGGATGGTGCTAAATGTTGTTTTCCTGATATAGATCTTCATTTGCGTGACTATCTCGGAATCCCCTTTAGTTTTAGACTTGAAATTTCGTAATTTACTTGGGGGACATTTTGAATACCGTTTTTTGTACCTACGTCACCCATTTTTGCCATGACAATTGTATTTTTACAGGGCACGTATGTTAATTCTTGAAAAACATTTGGGAAAAAATTTCTATCAGATTACGTGAGCAAATGTCATAAAATACAAAACCATTGTAAAAAATAGATTTGAAAAGCTACTCTATAATCAATACTGAAAACAATAGAAGACGTCATTGTGACATCATCAACAATTAACCCCAAAAAATGTTAAATAGTAAGGAAAGTGCTCAAGGAGTGCAGAATCTGCACCCCACTCCCTAATAAAATGCCCCAACCAAGGGACTTGATTAGTAGGCAATAAAATGTTTGCATTATACTAATTTGGAGTTTTTTTGCAACATTAGAATTAACCAAGAATCTTGAGATGGAAAAGAAGAAACTGGAGAAACTAAAAGATACGCTTTCAAAGACAGAGGAAGAACTAAAAGACTTGAAAAAGGTATGAAATAGTTATTGTTGTCAAGTTTGCCCAATGATTTAAGATATAATAATAATAATAATAATAATAATAATAATAATAATAACAATAATAACAATAATGATAATGATAATCCCTATTTAAGAGAATAACATTTAATAACCTAAATTTACAACATCAATGTATAATTAAGGTCTCCTTTCCAAAGAAAACATACATACATATTATTCTCTATTGCCTTCTGAATTTAAGAACATTCAAAAATAATGATAATGATTATGATAATAATAATAATAATAGTAACAATTAAAGAGAAGGAGGATTGGAGTCGTCCGACACGTGCTTAGCCTTTGTCCAGAACCAATCAGCATGAATTTAGTTTTTGATTGATTTAGAGTAAGTCGATTGTCGATGAGCCACTTAGTTACATTTGCCAGATCTTCGTTGAGATGGCACTCAGTGTCAGATGTAATATTGCTGGCAAACATGAAATGCAAATCGTTGTAAATAAGAAACAGCAATGGACCTAAGATCGTCCCCTGTGGTATTCCACAAAGCAAGGAGGGGTTACTAGTCAGACGGCCATTAAGGCTGCATTTCTGGTTGCACTCGCTTAAGTAAGACTTAAACCATCTGCCTGAAGCAGTCCCGATACCACCCACGTTACCATATACTACTCACGTTACCATATACCACTCACGTTACCATATACCACCCACGTTACCATATACTACTCACGTTACCATATACCAATTTAGGAAAGGCGCTGCATAAATGCATCATATTTTTGACCTTTTACAACAAGTTAAAATAGAGTCACGTTGCACCTCTTACATTTCTATGCCATTTCTTTCTCTAGGAACACGATTCATTAATTGTAGAGAATAAAAAAGACAAAGCTACACTGGCCAACTTAGAAGTGGCAGCAGCCGTAAGTCTTCCATTGTTTTATTTATCAGTTTACAAGTTAAACGTTTAAAGAAAATGTTGAGAAGGTTTGAAAATATTAACATCTAAATTTTTAAAAATCTACAACTTGTGGCAACAGAGGAGTCTATAGTTAGCATATTGATCAACACTCTCCCACCTCTACCGAGGATTTGATATTTTGTGAGCATCTATATGTAATGTAAATGGCTCAAATCTATACTTGAATCATTGTTTATTCATACAACACATGTATATTCAAATTTTGTTCACAACCTGCCTAGATAAGTTACGCTCCCCAGAAACCGTATTAGTATTAATACTGCTTAAGTAATTTCTTCTAATAAAGTAAACCTTCAACCTCTTGATCTGGGTTTGACTCCTGGACTGTGCATGTAGGCTGAGATTTGTTAATCTGAATATAACTCCAGAGGGTTTTTCTCTGGGTACTCCTTCCTCTACAAAAACGACACGACGTAACAATAGGGACCTTAAGTTACGAGAACGGATTCGCCAACGATGGCGGCTCAGAAGAAATTCATTTTTGGTTTGCTTTTTACTTCTTTGTGCGGGTTATTAGGATTTTGTTTTCTCTGCCTTAAACTTTGTGAGCAGAAAACGTTTAAATGTTTTGCGTTGATGGTAATCAAATACAGAAAATATTTTTGTTATCACGCCCTAATAGTCACAAGAACTCTAAAGAAAGGTCTTTTCACATTGTGATTTTAGTAACAACGAGGTGTATGTGCTCAGCACGATGCGTTCCAACGTGCAGTTATTGTATTTACCACTGTTCTTTACCGGGGTCATTGGGGTTTGCCGTCCTCATTTCTTAAGGTTCCTAATATCTGGCCTTGGAGGACCATCAGGGACAATACTAATACATAACATGGTACCGGGG
>JAOBYJ020769807.1:0-12738 GCA_025403565.2 Palythoa heliodiscus | reverse complement strand
CGAATATAATATCTTAACATGTTTTTATATGTTGTTTGATACAATTATAAAAATTGAAAAAGTGTCCCTTTAAAAAATGGTTACCATGGCAACAAGCGACCCAGCCTGCCAACAAAACTTACTTTAAAATGTTGGTAATAAAATTTTAGGAAAAGTCACCAAATATCAGCTTCTTGCTCCAAACGGTGCTCAAGATATGTGTAAAAATGTCCTTGGGGGGTCTGATTTAGCCCCCCCCCCGGGCTGGATAGGGTTAAAACGTTAAATCGCTGTTTGTCGCCGTTCGAGAGCACTCGACACCTCTGCTACCACTTTTTTCACAAACAAAGTTTGATACGACAATTCATCCTTTTATTGTAGGTGCTGATAATTTTGACAACAGGAAATTGGCCAAGCAGAGACTCCGAGTTGCGAGCTCAAGCGGCAGAGACTCTAAGGAGTAGAGGCCTGGACATCTATGTTGTTGGTGTGGGGGATAACATCGATTCGAGATATTTATCGCCAGACATTGCACCCATTTCGAACGTATTTACACCGATTTCATTTGAAGTCCTTCTCGAAGAGACGCCATCAAGACTTGTTCAGACTATTCGCGAAGGTAAGTTGAAACAAAAACTCTGTCTTAGCTAAGATGAATAATTATATACGTTTTGATCGAAAAATTTCATTGAATACATTTCAAGCAAATTCCAGCCGAAAAAATTGCCATTTGTCAACCTCTTTGTAATAAAGTGTAAAACTTCCTTCGGGTTTGTCACAGGCCAGAAAATTTTTTTTTCAAGTTCAGGGGAAATTTCAGGGAAATTAGATGTTGATCAGGGATACTTTTAATTTTTGATAGCAAGTTAGTAAAAAGCATTTTTGGTCAGGAAAAATAATTTTTGATAAAGAATCCTCTAAAAGAAATTAAAGGATAGCTAAAAAAATTAGAAAAATATCTGTGAGTTGAAGTGGCGAAACATAAAGTTGAAATCATTAATGTAAACTAAAATTTCAGATTTTTGAAAATTGTTATAAAGCCACGTCTCTGTGGCAACCATGGGTCTTTCTCAATTTGATGGATAATTTTCTCTACATTGCTCCAATGGCTGGGCTGAAAATATTGGCATTTTAGCCTATATTTCTGTTGGATCTGCAAAGATGAAGATGACAATCATATGAAGGGAATGAAAGAATATCCTTTCAAGGAAAACTTACATTTATAACGTTGATTGCAAAATTTTGTATAAAGACTACAAATGTTGTTTGTCTTAGTGAAAAGGGATTTTTTTGTATTCTGGACGGTTTATGTTTTTATAGTTTTTACCGTTAATGTACTGATGTGATTTTGCACTCTAAATAATACAAGGTTTTCTATTTTTATCGTTTTTATTGTTCCGTAAGGTGCGGATGGTGTATGGAAAGAGTGTGAGCAAAATTACCGCGCAGCACTCAAAAACTATGTGTACGGAAGGTATGTCCCGCGCTGTCAGCCAAGTGGAAGCTACGAACCTATTCAGTGCCATAGCTCCATCTGTTTCTGCGTCAACAAGTACGGCGTTGAAATCAACTCGACCCGCACTGAAGGATATATTTCGCCAACAAAGTGCAGTAAGTTTCCTAATGTTTGTGTCATTTCCTTTGTTAGAGCTTAACTGAAGGTTGTTAGTATTTGTCAGTAAGAGAAATCGCAAAGATGACAAACTAAGAATAACGGCGACAAAATAGCAGAAGTGTTCCGATAAAAGAATAAAAGACTGTTTCATCTTACCTAGACTTCCACCGTTGCACTAGTGTTTTTAAACCTCTTTAATCAAAACAGTGACTAGGTATTTTTGAATAACAAACAAATGCTGGAAAGAGTGGGCAAAAAGTGCCATTGGGCTATTGGTTATCGTTATCGTTTTCGTTATCGTTGTTGTTGCGCCCTCAGTCAGTAACTGTCATTTTCTATGATTTAATAACGCCATACAACCATTATAACTAGCGGAACTTTTTACCCCCATCGAAACAAAAATGTTGGCTGACTTTCAGGAATGTTTATTGTTAGCTTTGTAAGATTTTAAAATCGAAACAAAGTTAGGCGGATAATTTTGTTGACTTTTTCAATTTTCCGAAGTAAATGTTTACTTTGTCACAGTATTCTGCCTATGAAGACGTGTCCAAATATTGGACCATTGACTAACAGCGCTCTTTTATTTTATTTTCGTAATAAATGCACTTTATGACAGCAAGAGATCAAGACCTACGAGACATTTCTGTGACTCTTGTAATATAGAAGTATAATTTTTTTCAGGATAGTCCAACTTTGTGTTGCCATCACGTTTAGATTCAGCCCCTGTAGGAGGGGCACGATGGTTATTGTCAATCCCCATGTAGCTTTGAGTAAGGTAGTCCCCAGAAGGAGGGAAAAATTAAGAACTCTCAACAGGGTCTTGTGCTGGGTTTCCTACCCAGGGCATGGCCAATGATAGGAGCATAAGACTGTGCAATAGCCATAATATCTATTTTTGTTTCAGAGGGTAAACTGAGTCCTTGTCAAGAGGAACGGAAAGAAGCCATGAAAAAGTACCACGTTGGTGTATTTGTACCCCAATGCAAACAGGATGGTAATTATGAAGTTGCTCAATGCGGGAAAAGTGGCAACTGTTGGTGTGTAGGGAAGGATGGAGTTGAAGTCCCTAATTCAAGAAAGGTTTCCGCACCCGAAGGCTGTGAGTTAAGAGGTATGATATTTTAATTTCAAATTTCAGTTCGATATATGTTTTGTGCACACAATTGGTCTGCTTAAAATTTTATTGATTGGAGTGGGAATGTGGACCAGTTAGGCCGTAGAAACGGAACATTCTCTTTTCGCTACGAGAATCTGTTATTACCATCTTTTTGGAATGGGAATGTGGATCAGTTAGCCCGTAGAAACGGACCATTCATTTTTTGCTACGAGGATCTGTTACTACCATCTTTTTGGAATGGGAATGTAGATCAGTTAGCCCGTAGAAATGGACCATTCTCTTTTTGCTACGAGAATCTGTTTTTACCATTGCTGTTGCAATAGGAATGGCAATCAGTTAGCCCGCGTCTCATGTTCACGCGGTTTCTCACGTGTACTGATGTAATCGATTACCTTGGAATTTTCATTTCAGCGGTTTTCCGCTCGATTATTGTTAGTTTATATTTCCCAACCATGTTGTCTTTGAGAAGAATTTTCTAGCTTTTGGATTTGGAAGTACAAATCTAAGCAAAAATTGAAATCAAACCTTGCATGCTCCGGACACTGAATAAACTCTATCTTAATCAATCTAATAAACCTTAAAATAACACAATGGTGTCACGCAACTTTGAATTTTAAAACTTCGTTGAATCGATACCTGTAAACGTGCCTTGGCATAGCTTTGATTTCTATATCTGTTTGTTTTTTGCTAATTTAACCTTTCTTGTTCGCAGGTCCGTTCCGTCTCTGCAAGGAAGCAACTCGTTTTGTTCGTTATGGTGAGCACAGATTCCTTTGCCTTGAAAATGGAAATTACGAGCCAAGACAGTGCTACGGAGATGAATGTTTCTGTCTGGATGAGAGTGGAAACGAGATCAACGATTCTTCAAAGCAACTTCCAAGGGAGACTTCGTGCTTGTTACCAGGTTAATGTCATATCAATATTTCAGCAGATAATCAAGAATTTTGGGAACGTAAGCATTAAAAGTTGTTTTGAATTTGATCAAATTCAATTCAGACAGTTATTGCCATTTCTACACTGCTTAAGGTCAAGCCTTAATCATCGCTGTTCTAAGTGCTCTAAACGCTTAAATGTGAATACAGTGTTCAACAGTCGAGGGTATTAATAGAAACATTAAGATATACACTCGGTAGAACAGACAGACCACAGCACCGGGATCACTGCCCTACTCTTTTCGACAAGTGTGTGGCTTCTTTGAAGTCCCGCGATGGAGTATCTAGAGACTGGACCTATGCTTTAACTTCTTTATCCAAGAGGACGCGGAGTTTTAACCATTTGCAGATATTAGAGCAAAGACAGCACCTCACTTATTTTAAGACCCTAAGCGAATATCCGGCTGGGACTTGATCCCGAACCTCCCTGCATGACAGACTCTCACCTTATCAGCTAGGCTAGCCAGGCGTCGGAATAGTGTGAGCTAAGAGTGACTTTAGATTTTGTCTGTGTTTTTAGGTCGTACGCTAAGCCAGTGCGAGAAACAGTACCAACAGTCCATCAAGAACCATGTGCTTGGTCGATGGATTCCTCGCTGTAGACCAGACGGAAGTTACGAACCAGTTCAGTGTGACCGTGGGTGGTCTTGCTGGTGCGTGGACGAGGAGGGAAGAGAGCTTCCCGGATCAAGAACAAGAGGCTGGCCTAGTTGTGGTGCTCCTGGTAAAAAAGCAATGATTTAGATTAATTTTTGGTGGATATTACTAAAACTTCAGAAAAATGTTTTAATGATATAATTATAAATAGTTCCCACTAATAGCGATAGATTTAAAATATTTCGTGGTATAAATTTAAGATTGATTTTCCTTTCTTGGATTTATTATCTATTGAGCGCGCATTTAACAATGATTTCCAGAAGAATTCAGCCTGTGCTACGATTTTGAAACTTTATTTCCACGGAATAAGTATAGGAAATCGTATGAACACGAGTGCATTTCGTGATTTATGGGCGCGAAGGCAAGTGCAATTTTAGAACTTCAAAACATCACGAGCGACCATAAATCACGAAATTCACGAGCAAGTTGATATGATTCTTTGTTTAATATTTTCTCAACAATAAAGCGTAGATGCTTCAATGATTATCGAGTTGTTGATTCTCGCTGGTTTTTTATTCAGTCTGCCATTTTTGCCAAACGTTTAACATGGTAGGTGTAGCTTTCAAAGTATTTGATTTTTCGCATTGTCTCTCAGTTGCTCAACATTGTTTGGTTTGACAAAGCAAGAACCTTTGTCGGCCATTTTGTGTTTGTTTTAAACTTTGGCGCTTGCAAGTGCATTTTTCTCCATAGCAACTTCCGCAATGCACTCAATAACCTAGAATGCACTCAATAATCGTTTATGTATTCCCTGTTATCCAATCAGATGAGATATTTTGCTGAAATTATAATAACCGAAATAACATCGTACTTACTTTTGGTTTCAACAGACCTTTTCCGTTTCTACGCGATCATTTTTTTCTTGTCGCGTACAGTCATTAAAGTTACCTTGTAAAAGTCGCTCGATATATATCCCTCTTTTATAAACAACCAACTGTGTGGTTTAACATAACAAATTAATATCAGTGGTCGTACAATGCTAAAAAAGGAGGAATTACAGTGTTTCGTGAAACACGAGGCACACTGAGGCCCTGTCCACACCAGTGCGTTTTTGTTTGAAACCACACACATTTCAATACCTTTAGGCCTTTTTCCACACTAACACGCTGAGCGTTTTCGTCGAAACCGCATCAATTTGAAAACGCTCTCACTAGTCGAGAAAAATGAACATGCATAACTGGCTCGCATGTGGGCTGAGATTTGTCAATCTCAATCTGACTCCGAGGGTTTTTTTCGGGTTCTCCTGTTTTCTTTCCTCAGCAAAATTGACTCCCCGCTGATTCCATCTGGCTGTGATGATGTGCTCGTAGGTCATGCATGGATCGTATCTGGGGCCAAGCGCCTAGCCGGCAGCACAGCTTCTTCTTACCGATCTCGCTGACCTGCGCCCTTTGCAATTCAGTCTTTGACTGCGAGAAAAGCGATAAGCAAGCCAGGTATTATACCTATCGTCTTCGTGTAGACAGTCGAAAAGGCATTAAAATAAAAATGATGACATCATCTGTATTGTGTAAGTGATTCCCAGGCTTCGAGTCAATGCGAAATAAATCATGGTACCTCTTTAAGTATATGTATCTTTGTTTTATTTAACTTGCGTCACACATATCCATTCAGCGTTTTCGAGCGTTTTAGTGTGGTAGTATGAAAACGGTAGTGTGGATACAGGTCGATCGATGCGTTTTCAATGTCACCGGCAACGAAACCGAATGAAAACGCATTAGTGTGGACAAAGCACTTGCCTCAGTCATTACCGTTGTTAATTAATTATATTTATGAAATAAACTACATATTGATGGCTGTCGTAGGGGCTGTAATACCGCATTGTTGTCAAAAGTAATGTGTGTTTCCAATCTTAAAGTGATATTACGACCAAAATTTTGCATATTCATATCTTGACTATTTTGGAAGCTGTAACCTATAGATACTTACCATGCCAAGTTTCATCTCAATGTTCGCACGGGAAGCTCGATTATTTTATCAGTGTTTTCAGCTTGCCCGCCATTACTCAATTGTTCATGCCTACCGGAAGTGAAGTCATATTCGCACATCATAACAAAATAACGCAGTGTTTTTCTTACACTGTCACCTTGGAAGAACTCAATGACGAAGAGATGTTCTAACTGGGTTGCATTCCCTCTGTATTCTCTCTATGAACATAAGAAAAACGAGCCAAATGTGCGCATATGACGTCATATGCGCACTCTTGAGTAAATCCGCTTTTTAGTTATGTCGCTGGCTCACTCTTGCGAATCACTTTTTGCGATTTTTGACCAGCTACTTCAAACCTTAATTTGCTAGCATTGTTATAAAGTCTTGCGCATTGAGTTTTTATGAACGTATTGACTAAATTTACGTTGGAAAAGGTAAAAAAGAAAGACCGAAAATTTTGTCGTAGTACCACTTGAAATCATGGACATTGTCTCAGCCATATATTTTTTTTTTGCTACGGCCTTGAAAACGTACTAATGCGTAAACATGTTTTAAAATAAGTAGTCTAATTTTGTCTTTTTGTGGAAATTTATTTTCAGGTGAAAGACTGACACAGTGTGAGAGGCATCTACGTCTAGCGTTGCAGCATGTGATGCCTGGGCGTTTTGTTCCACGCTGCCGTCCGGACGGCTCTTACGATCATCGACAGTGCTTTGGATCTGTTTGTGTCTGTGTCGACAAGTACGGAGTGGAGATTCCTGGAACATCGAAACCGCGTTTCCTTGAAACTGACTGCGAAGCACTTGGTTAGTTCATAGCTCTTCTCGAACTGGTATGAGCGAAACTAAGAATAATCTTGGCCAGCTCATATTTGACCCTTGCTAGTTGCTCCTCCTCAAGGGTGATATCATAAAGTGTTGAAAAAGTCTTCAGTACGAGTTTTAAGCCTACAAATTATATATTCTTTAAATATTAAATAGTATTTTTACTCGTTAAGCAAGACTTTAGATATGCTGTTCTAGTTATCACAAAGTTTTTTAGTTGACTGTTTGCCGAAATTAAAATAAAGGCAGGAAAGACGGACCTTATATCTGCTGTTAAATTTTGCTCACAAAAACGTTTAAACTGCATTTGTATTGAAGTAAACTTACACTTGCTTTGTTTTTTTTTGTTACGGGAAGCAACAATTTAATGTTGGTCTTTTATTAAAGGTTGGAGGTTAACGAGGTGCCAGCTCCATCACCAAATGGCATCGAGACAATATCCGACTTTATCCTTTGTTCCTCGGTGTCATACCGATGGGTCGTACTATCCTGTACAGTGCTACGGAGGAATTTGTGTCTGTGTTGATGAATTTGGCCTTGAAATTCCTGGAACAGCATCCGTACTGCCCGCCAGTCCGAAAAACTGCAGGCCCACAGGTAGCGTATTCTACTGACTCGTTCATAGTAGGATTCGCACGGATCCTACAAATCCTGGATAGCCTAAAGGAAAAACAAAACTTTAAAGTCCTGTTCTAGAAAGCCTGGAATATTAGCGTCGGTCGTGGATAATAGAACTTTCGTTCCTAACGCCACTGCTGGCAACCTCCAGTACAAGTCAATACGTACGTGACTGCAAATAATGCTTCATGACACCAATAACGTCAAGTACTGTTAGGCGCGTTGCTACCATCAGGCCAAGGAAGAACGTTTCTAATACTTTCCCCACCCAAGCACTCTTCTTCACCAATTTCTCTCATTTTATAAAATGGAGCTACCGGACAGAGAAAGTCTCGATTTAAAACCATTCTAAACTCTTGTGTTTTGTTCATTTTTCTCCACTAAGAAATCGCTATTCGTGCGTACTTTGACACTCTCCCAATGCTGTGTTGGTCCAGAGTGAAATCGGTCGACTACGCTGAGTTCTTACTGAAAAACGGCCGGCTATAAAGTTTGTATCATCTGCTTGGATTAATCGCTCTAAACTTGTGAATCCAGGCTGACAGGTAACATTTTATTTGGCTCAGCCCTCTACAATTATTATCATGTAGACTGAAAAAACAAGTGATTCGAAATTGTGAGATGACGATTTACGGAAGGGATAACTATAGCCAGTTATATTTTAAGTTTAAGTGCCTGCTACATGACGGTGGGCAAATAAATGATAGTGGTATATTTACCGCTTTAGATGAGTTCGTTGTCTTCAGTCACTTGACTTTCAATTAGTCTTTCCATGCAATGTTTTTTGAGCTTTAGCAAAAGCTCAACAAAAGATTTGACTAAAATGCTCATCGGTATAATGTATGGGATTGATTGCAACTTACCACACACGAACACCCAACAAGAATATTGGCGCACCATAGTAGTATTGTTTTAACTAATATTTTTCTTGTCATTGTCTTTTAGAACCAAAAGTAGATTCTAAATGCACAAGACAACGTGATGTTGCCATGAATAATCCAAGTCCTGACAATTTTGTTCCTAACTGTAAGCCAAACGGTGACTTTGAAGACGTACAGTGCATGGGAATGAGCTGCTACTGTGTGGATGGTAATGGAAACGAAATTCGGGGAACTAGAACATCAAGACCATCTCGACCAAACTGTGAAGGTAAAATGTTTTGATTTTTGATTTTTTTTCATTTTTTGTGGTTATTGTTTTCAATTTACTCAAAAAGTTTTGCTCTGAACTTTTCAGTGCGGAATAAACTTCCTTGAAACTTTGGAGACAATTAGGGCATATAAAATATAAATAAAACACAAATGAAGATAAGACACAATGTTTCAAGATCACCTATATTTCGACCTACTCTTCGATTTTCCTCAGGGTGAATATATCGTATCAGTTTACATGGTGGAGGCTAATAGATAAATGAATGGATAGACTAGAGTACTTGGGGACTTTGGGTGTAGTTGGTCAGTATAGTTTATTAAATTAAACAAAACTATAATAAAACTAATTCATCTAAATTTTTGACATAGTAGAAAAAACTTATTCGTTTTTTTACATAATACGATCATCGGACAGGTTGTCGAATCAATAATCTTGGTGGGCAACAAATGCAATTTTTCGATTAACCTTCGGAATTCTGCCAAATGTTTTTACAATCTTTGCTTTAATCAACAGGTCCTTCAATTACATCTTGCCAGAGAGAACGGCAAGATGCACTTAGGAATTATCGGTTTGGCCGTTACGTTCCAAGTTGTGCAAAGAACGGCCAGTATAATCCAATTCAGTTTCGCGGACCGTACGCGTTCTGCGTAAGAAAGGACGGGAAAGAAATACTAGGAACAAGGGTCTATCGACCTTACCGGCCGACCTGCGACCGACCAGGTACATGCTTGAGAACAAATATAACCCAAGATAAAACATAGAAACTTGATATTGCCAAGTGTACCAAGTAACTTACTACTCTTTCTATAGTATCTAAGAAGAAGACGATACTATAGACGGTGTACTACGTGAAAATGAGGAAATTTAACTGTTTCTTTTGTGGCTTGTAAAAGTTCTTTAACGTTACGGTTCAGTTTGAAACCGAAGGATATGACCAAAATGGGATTTTTAGCCGTATGGGTAGATCAGAGGTAAAGCTTTAAAATTGCAAAAAAAAATCTGACATCTGATATACAGAGCCTAATTTTAAAATAGAAAAACTTCACTGGAAGTAAAATTTGTGGGGAAGCCAAAACCTTTAAAAGCTTTTTTTCTCGAAACTAATTTTCGGTCCAATCTACGAAAAACTCGAGGTTCCAATGGGAGCAGTTTTTCGTCAATTGCTTTGAAAGTTTGCTGTTTATAGCTAAATAAACTGAAGTTCAAAACCGTGTCAGCGCTTTTAAATTTTTAAAAAATTTTCAAGTTATCACGATAAAACGCGGCCGCTTTTGATTACAAAAGTGCCATTTAGGGTTTTTTGGCTGTGAAATACAAACAAAGCGGCCTTTCAAAAAATGCCAACACAGTTTTGGACTACAAATAGTGTCAAATATGAAAATATAATAATTGGTGCCATCAAATGTTACATGTCCGACTTGGAACTCTGGAAGGGAAACACAAAAGTTTGGAAAACAAGGCGTTCGTTCTCTTTATTTAAAATTACCAAATAGAAATTAGACAGCGATTTAGTGAAGTTAAATAAGCTGTCCATTGATCTATACGTTTATAGGGTTACGTCGCGAAATAACAGCGATATGCACCGTTAACCGAATGACACCGCTCAAACTGAACCGTAACCTTAAGTTATAGTGGTTCTGTAAGTCTCTAATAAAATGGTACTATTTAAATCTAAATACACAAACGTTTTAACCGCGTGGATCATATACTTGAAAATACCCTAAGATAACCTAAAATGTCGAAATCATTTGTGTTTTTAGATTTACATAGTATAATTGACTTTATTAAAGATTTTTACCTGAGACAAACTTAGAACCTGGTCTTTGGATTATTGAAATAAAAAGCTTGTACGGGGAGATGTAAAATAAGTTAAATAAGAAATAAAAAATATTCCTTAAAAGGTAAAAATGAAAGACAAGAAGATTAACATAAAAATTGATCTCAGTCTGAGTCAGATTGTTTTTCTCCTTTTATTTTGGTTTTCCTTCTTTAGGAAAATCGACTCCTAGCTTATATTGAATCTGCCAGTTGCGTAGTTCTACGAGGTCGTGTATAGATGTTAAAGTGGCTAAAATTCTGTATGTGTCTGTAACCCTTCTCCGCGCGTGCGTGCTAAGTGCACCATTAAAAGCGGTCTGACCTCGTCATGATGGGTCAGTCCTAGTTGAGGTCTTGAGTGCAGACTGGGCTATTAGCAAGCCCGATTAAATTCAAGTGTGACACGTAAACAGGAAGATGGTCTTACATGTCTCAGCGATATCTTAAAGGGAAGGTCAACACTAAATATAACCTTCGTTTCTGTGAAACTAAATTTATTTTGGATTCCAAAAATGTTTGTTTTAGAGCGATTCGTCCATCTGTGCCCTAAAAATTGCATTACAAAAGGAGCTAACTGATATTCAAGAGACGTCACTCTACCCTTGTCGTGTGACGTCACCTCAAAGCGTCAAAAAATCTTTCGTACATGTATTTAGATGAAGAATCTGTGCAACGTAATACACAGCAGAACAGTATTTTCTTCATAAAATCTTTTATATTTAATCACCAACGCAAAATGACTATAGTTCTTCCCGAACATCGTTTCCTTTTGACGTTGTGACGTAAGATGGTTAGGTTTTTGATCGTGGGCGCAGATATAGCGACTTGCTCTTTTGGAACTTATTTTTTGGGACATGGATTGACGAATCTTTCTAAAACAAACGTTTCTGGAACCCAAAATAAATGTAGTATCACATAAACAAAGGTCAATTTTAGTGCTTACTTTCCCTTTAACATTTCACAGCGCAGCAACACTCTCATACCGTTAATTTTATAAAACAACACAAGCCACTTTTAGGCTGGTTTTTGCAGCCAGTTCAACCGAGTCCCCTTTCCCGTTAACCGGCAATGTCAGATAAAATTCTTTTCTTCTGTTTTAGTTCGACCGGGTGTGTGTCCTCAACCTTCAGGGAATTTATATGAATCGTGCGGAGATGGTGGGCTTAATCATCTGTGCCGTGATGATGGTGATTGTAGTGCTGACACCCACAAATGCTGTTTCAATGGATGCTACAGGGAGTGCTTAAAGGCTAAGCGCCCAACGTGTAAAAAAGCAAAAGTTGACTTGGCTTTCCTCGTTGACTCGTCTGGAAGTATTGGCCGCTCAAATTGGGCAAAGTTAAAGACATTTGTAAAAGATATTGTAAGCCAACATGAAGTTGCTCCTGAAAAAACACACGTAGCCGCAATTGCGTTTAGCAGTAAGGCTAAAGAAGTGTTCCGTTTCAATACACTTCGCGGTTCTGATTACAATGCGGACGAAGTAGACAATATGATTGATGGCATGAAATGGCAGCGCGGTCTTACAAGAATCGATCTCGCTCTTTTGCTTGCTAGCAGCAGTATTTTCACGAGCGGAGCAGGAATGAGAAGCGGTGCCCGAAAGGTAATGTACAAATTTTCTGATTAATTTTGGCAAGAATCATGTATTCACTTTTCTTTTTAGATAGAAATAAAAGTCAGTAAATTTCTATTTACTCAAAGTAAATGAAAATAGGGATCACTTCTTTTCTAGGTTTAGAAATCGTCTTATCTAACGGGATTAGAAAATTCAAGAATATTTAAGGTTTCTAGGCCTATTAATTCGGTATTCAAAGTGTGTTATGTGATTAAAAGTTTTCATTGATTGTATGTTATTTATATCATATCATATTATATTATAATATATTATATTATGTTATATTATGTTATGTTATGCTATGTTATATTCTATTCTATTATATTATATTATATTATATTCTATTCTATTCTATTCTATTATATTCTATTATATTATATTATATTATATTATATTATATTATATTTTATACAATAACAAAATCAATGCACGCGTTCTGATTGGTCAATCAGCTATGGTTTATTGTGCCGGTAAACCCA
>JAOBYJ020769697.1:0-12744 GCA_025403565.2 Palythoa heliodiscus | reverse complement strand
GTTGGCTCATTAAAAAAACTGTTTTTAAAACGGTCTGTTTGACAGAGAGGAGCAACAAACTTGCGTTTGTTTCTGAGATTGTACATGTGTGTGCTCTTTGCTGGCAACAGCTATCCGCTCAGTTATCCGCTACTTTGCGCTTCAAACGGTCCGCATAAAGCCTCGTGTCCGTTGCCACGCCTTGCATATACTAATCACTAAGATAGACGTCAGTTTAGGTAACTGAAATATATGTCTCTATTTTCAGTTGGAAATTATATCAATGTTTACCTTATAAGCAGAATATATATCATATGGCGCTTGGTATAGTTCAAATGATATATTCTTGCATCTTTCACTGGCAGACAATTTGTATATCTTCACGCGCCTTTTGAAATCAAAGCCAACTAACCTTTCCATCTAGAGCTAAAAACAGCAAATTTAATGTTAATATGACCATGATATTCTTATACACCAACCCGGTTTTTGAACGTAAACAGATGCCAGGTCGGTTTATAAGAATATGCATGGTTCCCGTCGTACAAAGAATTTCAGTGAGTTCATCAACAAATTTATTTGCACTCAATATTTTGCAAAATATACGATATTAACAGAAAGAGAAAATTACAAATTGATAAGTGAAGGTCACCTGCAAATAGCTGTTGAGGCTAATCCCGGCGCTGCCGAGTGTTGAACATTTGTGTGACCTTCTTTTCCGCCAAAGCTGATTCAGCTTTCCATCCTTACGGGGTCGGTAAAATGAGTATCAGCTTCTGCTGGGGGCTAACCTACAACATATTAGTGTCCAGTCCAGGGGGAGTCAGTGACTCTCATCCACCTAACACTACAGAAACCGGAGATAAGCGCCGGCTCCAATGTGCCACTTGGCTCGGAAAAGGATTTAGCTAGCTAATCAAAACATGTGGCCGTTAGATAAGAAATTTTTATAAAAGTTATGATCAGAACTGAGCAGCATAGTAGTGCAAGTTAAGTGATAACTAAATTTTCAAACTATTTCAAAACCACGTTGGTAATTATACCAGCCTCACCATAAGGTTCAAATATTTTACATTTGTCGGTTTGATGTTGCATTAGGAGAGTCAGAACTGGCATCGGAGTGGTGAGAACTCAGGCCTCCCTCTAGTATGACTTGAGCCGTTCGAATCCGATCATAAAGATTGTTGGGTTTTAGCGAGTGCTATAAGGCCTGGCTGATCTGAATCTCACTTCCTCCTTGTGATCTAATTATAATTACCTGTTTCGAAAACAGACAACGAATACGCGTCACTGGTATGCTAAAACTTGGCTCCGAAGTTCTTTCTCCTCGCATTGTGGTTTTCCTTCCTCCAAAAAATCACTTTTCGAGTTTCTAAAAAGAATACGTCACTGGTCAGCTCCATAAGGCATAATTCCAGTTTTTAGTACCGATGCATGACCAAACAATCAGCTATGTTAAACGTCTATAGATTGGCGTCAATATTGGTGCTGTGCTACTATCGGATATGTTGAAATATGCTGAAAAACTTCCCTAAAAAATATACTTTCATCATATCTGTCTTACAAGCTACGTATGTGCGCTTCAGTCAGTTTTGTGTTAGGTATAACACATAAATTGTTCTGCCCATAATCAAACCTTTGCCGGCTCAGTGATTACCGTATGAAATTGTATTTGGAGAATTAAAAAAAAAGCTTGAAATTTATTTTGCTAAAAACTAAGCGGAGTTAGAACTCAAATGGTTACAAACTTAAATTTTTTTTTGTCTAATCTAGACTAAATTACCGTATACTAGCGGTTTGATTTGACCATCCATCTATGCATCATCATCCTTATTGAACATTAGAGGGTATGATAAACCGTAGATATTTCAGTATTAGCCATACATGCATGCATTTATGTAGTAATAACGATATCAGTGACTATATTCATTTGTTGATGAGTTGTTTCCGACTGCATTTGTTTAAGGGTGTGGCATGACACACCCACACTTTGCGGGTGCTTGAAGTTGGAAAAGGAAGAGTTTATACAACTTTGATGTCTTTTTATTGTATAAAACTTATCATTTTGTTACCTTCATACACTAATACGACTTTTCGTTACTCAGATATTGCACCTTAAGTTAATAAGTGGGTCAGTTTTCCTTACACAAGTAGTTTTTAGAATACCCCACGGGGAGAAATACAATAATTGAATATGGTCATGTACGCAAGGACAATAGATGATGTGACCGGGGCTTATGATGTCCTTCCGCAATATATTCCGGCATGCAGTGCCTGTTATGTGTGCGTATTCATGATTTATCTCTAATTTTTCTCAAAGCTGCACGAATATCTTCTCATAATTTGATTTTAGTTATTCTTTATGGCCTTACAGCAATTAATCGTAGAACTTTCTTGCAAGCTGTTTTATAAGAACCAATAAATTTTGCTGACCGGGACTCGCGGTGTTTTGGCAGCTTCAGCCTCAAATTGTTCTCAAAGTGATTTTATTTCTTGGCGGCGTGGTTTGAAATCCACATAAGAGCCGCTTGCAACTGAGGAGCTTCAGATATGTATCATTTGGGATGGGATTTCATACACCGCTTTTTTTTAATAAGAACAAACTTAATAAGAACAGTGATTCTCAAATCACCTGAAAAATAAGAACAAATTGAGAACAATCTGAGGCTGAAATAAAAATGTTAAATTAAGAAATAACTTTAATAACAATGGTGAAACGCAGCAAGCAATCGCACTTACTTATTTGAATACTAATAAACTCCAACTGGAACAAATACTTTGCTGTACAATATACATATATTGCCGTATCTCCATCAAAATTTATACTAGGTCACTAAATAAATATATTGAAATTACAGACAGAATGTATGCCAAAAAAAACATTCTATCGATACGGGTATAAACACAAAATATTTTACAGTAATTCCGTCCAAAACGACTCAAGAAAAAAATAAGAATATTTTGAGCCTCCAATGCTGAAAAAAATAAGAACACTGTCACTGAGCCTGAGCAAGATTTTACTGGTTCTTGTTATTGTAGTAAAAAAAAGTGTATTGATCGAGAAATATCGCGAATATTTTTTGTTCCGTTTTGTATTGCTAAGATTTGCTGCGAGTTTCAGTTAGGTTTCTACCTGAAAAATTTTCATAGTTATCGAGCATCACCTCGAACTTGTTCTTAATTTGTTCTCAAATTTTGGCCACAGAAATTGAGCCTCGTTCTTACAAAAAACGTGCAGTATTTAAACACATCGGTGCATCTGTCCTTATGGAGTTCTGAATAAATTTTCAAATGTGTTGCACTTGCAATTTAACAGACTAAGTAACTTGATGCGGTTTTCGTAGACGGTCCTAAGCACTGATTTCAAGTGATATGACTATATATATGTAAATTTACTAAAAATGCAGTTAAAATAAATGAGTTGTTGCTTTCACATCGGAAGTTGTTAGAAAGGTCAATTCTTTAACAGGAACAAGTTGTAAAATTTTGAACGAGAAGTCTTTATAATTTTTTTAGCCCATTTAAGTTGAAAAATTACAGTTAGCATACAAACTTCACTCTTTATTTTTTCCAATTCGGTCTTGAATTTGATTTATAGTTTGACATTTATAAATCTATAAATTGAAATTAATTATTGACTTAAGTGATGCGAAACCGCAGAGAAAACTGCTGCATGCTCGTCAGTCGGAACCTACAAGTCATTAAAAGGCGATCAATCGATGAAAACACGGAGAAATGTCTAGAGATAAGGTGTATAAAGGGAAGCTTAAAATCAAAGTAAAATAATTGAAAAATTCAACACGTTTGGGGTTTGTTTTAGACTGTACGAGTTCTTGTGATAATGGTGGCCATGTGTTAGAATAAAGATAACGTTTTCTAAGAAGTCGTTATCAAGATTTAAGACCGCTTTCTGTATTTCTTCGTATTTATTTTTTATTCTTATTATTGTGATTTAAAATACTTGAGAAGTTTCTGAAAATCTCAGTAAGATCTTTATATTATATACTGGTTTTAGTTATTTTTGAAAAGGTAGAACTAAAAGGGTTTGCATTATTAAACGTTGTTATACTACAATAAATAGTTCGTGTTCAGAACAACTAACGAATGCTTAATTCGAACTCCACTTGATCTGGTATCGGGTCTCGAAATTTGTTTATCTTTATATAAAATATTTGCGTGTCTCTTGCCACGCATTCAAGGATATCACTGTTATTTTGTCTTTTTTGAGCAATAATCGTCGCTTTATTAAAATAATTTTTTGCACGAAAAGTAATACTTGCACTTTCAAATGCAATTCAGGCTTTGAAGTTATCATCACGTTTATCCAATCGGGCAATTTTAAAATCAAAACTACAGCAGTCTTTTAAACATGCAAATCGTATTTAACACAAACACTTGTAAAACAGTATGTTAACGGCTAAAATAAGTAGCAATTTTTTTCCTTTGGGGGTAATAACTTAATGTTTTGTAAAAATATTTGATAGTATTTGAGTAGTTTCGGGTAACATTCACTTTGTCCAGAGACTCTTCATATTTACGAAACTACCGATAATCTAAATATTCAAATTTTTAAGTCCTGGCAGGTGTTTTTAAAAGTTGTACAAATGTTCACAAAAAAGTGGAGTATTTTGTTGGTTAATAAGTAACCCAGGTTGTCGTAGAAAACACTGAACGCCCACAACAGGAAACTTTTAACTATTTCTGGCATTTACTTTTTCTATTCCCGGGCAAAAATTGACGTTACTTTCATATCTCTTGTAACGTGTTTGAATTCATGAAACTTCATGGCTTCCTGCCAGAAAGCGCAAAAGATTGCGAGCAAAAGTAGATAATTAAAATTCAAGTTCTTAAGAGATCTTTGTTGATACGTTGTCTTTTAATATCAACATTGTCTAACTTGCATATTTACATGTCAAAAAAACTTGAAATTTTCCGCGTGAGTAAACCTTTGTAGTTCGTTTACAGTGGTCTTTACAGTTTTTCTTGCACAGCAAGATGGGGCACAAAATATTCTATAAATCCCACATTTTTGGAATTTTAAACCTTTGAAAGATATGTCTTAGGTTATGGATTTACAAAAATAAGATAATATCGTGTATTGTGGCAACTATAATTACCATTTCAGTTTCTGTACACCGTGTTCGGTCCAACTCTCAAGTTTGAATTTTTTTCTGTACAAATGACCGACCTATGCTTCAAAATAACATTAGTTTAACATCTAATTCTTTCATTCAGTCGTCTCCAATAATTTCTTTTTCTCTCTATATTTATATATATAGACTATTAAGCGGTGAAACATCGCTATTCTATGATACCTTAAGATACTGCACTATATATTTACACGTTGATTATAATACTAAGTTGACAAATAATTTAGAGGTTTGTTCGTCTTTTCAACATCCACACGACTTGCATGCAGAAAACACAGGAGTGAGAGAAATATATACACGAACTGTCTTTCCTCAACTTAGTTGGTCGTGCAACTCCTTTCTATGACTATAAACGGTGATTTCGGCGCCCGCTTAGAAACCGGCATTTCCTGACAACACAACGAAAGTTACGAGTTGGACTGTGAGGAATCTGTGGTATTATAATTCTTTGGTGTATGTCATCTTTCACATGACTCGTTGCCTGACTTGAGGGTATTGCGAGATTCCTTGATGAACATGCATCGACTGATTTTGGTAATAATATTGGCTTTGTGAGTAACTCATCGGCGGTCTTTTCCTTGCGAGAAAGAGCGATCTCAAGTCGGGCAATTCTTGCAGCGTATTCAGTCTGTACTCCACAATAAGTCGCGACAATGCTCCCTCATCAACGCGATCCAAACTATCAAAAAACTCTTGGGATAGAGCTGCTCCATTTTCCTTAGTGAATTCAGGCATTCTAAGAAGTAAAAGCAGAGAGAAGAGTATGAGAAAAAACGATCTTGTTAAGAGTTTCTACCTCACAGCTGTACTCGTCGGTTATAGCGCACAAAGGAAGCTCTATGCTGATGCATGCTTAAGTCATCACGCATGAAACGAGTATGCAACGGTCTCATTCCCACAACACAAAGTAAATTTCGTTTTTCTTTAGCTGAAAATTGTTTTAGCAAAAAATTCCCCAAATGAGTTTTCAAAGGGGAACAAAACGAAAACATTTCATGTTCTTAAGTTACGTTCGTCACGAGTTTTGATCCAAGGAATAAAATACTAACAATATAAGTTTGAAATTCTGTAAAACAAAGAAAAATTCTCGTAGCTTACCTTTGGTAGTTATATTTTGTTTTCGTCCAAATGAAGTTACCGAAATCTTGCGGTGTTTCAACTGCAGTCGACTTCACAGGTCGCACGTCTTAAAGCAAATGAAAATTCCGGTGAGTTTTCGCTAATAGAAATAGTGTTTTGATTAGTGACCGCACTAACTGGCCCGCTCACACACGTCTATTTACGGCAACAGGGGTGAGAACAAAGCCCAAGTTGTGACAGGAAAACATTTGTATTATGAAGGGTTAAACCATTCATTGTGACGTCATACTTTTGACGTACGATTTATCAACGGATTGCCTGCAATGCGAGTGTTTTTCGCTCACACCGCAATCACATGTAAAAACTACAGGACACAAAGTCGACGAATTTATGTCCAAGAGTTTTAAAGTTATCAAAAAAGATTCTTGGTGTTAAACAGTGTTAATGTGATGAACAAATTCGCCTCTACTGTTGCGGTTGTTAAGCAAGTTCCTTTCGTCACGGTTCAAGAATCATACATAATCTAGCGAATTCGTACGATGACGTTACTCAGTAACAAGTTTGACAAGGCGTGTTGGTTAGGATGGGCGAGGGCGATGTAATGTAACATCATGTCATACAATTTGCACGAAACCTCCGCGCATTATGTCAAACATGTATCGGCTTTGAAGCTAGCTTCGATTAAGAAAATTCTCTAAATCTGTTACTCTCAAAAAGAACGGTATTCAAAAAAGCAAATCTTTAATAGGCTGTCTTCTAACTTCGAGTGATATTCGCTCGAGTTTCACCGGTGACATGACCGAATGATAGACGCATTTCCGGAACATGGACAACTATATCTTTTTAATTTTTTTTAAAAAACAATATATGAAACAAAGCAGCATAACTGAATTTTTAAGCTATTTTAAGATATTAATCCTAAACTGTATTTTCGCTGACTCAAGCCTAGGCTAGCTGGTTAAAATAGAACTATCTAAACTGAAATAAAGAAGGAAAAAAATAAAAAAGCTTATGAATGCAATAACAAAATCCTTGAGTTTTTAAATACCGCAATATTTTTGGCTTATTATTATTATGTTATGATACAATTTCCGTGGGTTATAAACACTGGAATTTGTGTTTGACGACAATCATGCACTGTCCTCTGCCAATCAACCTTAAGCATAACTTTCGCTTACGTTGACCTGACAACTGGTTTCACTGCACAGAGTTCAAGCGTAACCTGAGCGTTAACCCGAGTGTAGGGTCAAAGCTATTTTATCACAGTAATGAACTTGTTAATGATAAATATCATGCTAGAGCCTTGAGATATGGTTTATAAAGTGTGATATCGCACAGTAACCCGAATATGGCATTTTTCTCTTTAACAGACGTACAATGTAGCGAGCACTTGTCACCCATAATAGTCCATTAAACGAACTAATTGGCCCGGATCGTTTATTTTTATAACAAGCAACGAACTGTGACTGTCGATGTGAAGGCTGGCGTCCAATACGCTAATCTCTCACAACTAAATTTAGTTCTAAAAACACTAATTTGATTTTTAATTTCGATATGGAGGAATATCGCTTCCGAATGAGCTCAAATGCACACTTTTCATTCCCAGAGCGTGACAGAAAGAAAGAATTTAAGTCAAGACAATGAAAGAGTTTGCACCCCGCAGACTTTTCTCGTTTTACTAAATTTACACATGATGTCTGATATGAGACAGGTCTATTCTTGTTCTATTGTTTCATTCGTGAGCAGTTTTCAGCTGTTTTTCCTGGAGCAGCGTTCTAGTAGTCGATGCCCTTGAAAAGTCGATGAACGAGCTCCATTTTCTATTATTTTGGTTTTTTAGCAGCCTAAAGGATTATTTGGTGGCTGCAGATTTATCTACCTGCTCCTTCCTCTTCGATTTTTAATCTTTCAATGCTCCGTGTATAGGACACAGAATTCAATTTATGAACGAGCCTTTGCGTAGTCGTCATGCTTGACAGAGGGTAGCTTCTGGCAATTAAAAATTGAATAACGTAGAATAAATATTGTTCGAGTTGGAAAATTGATTGTACTTTAATCTTTTTCAGTTTATAGCATTTTCTATGCATGTGGCAAAACGCAAGCGTTTTCAAGTCCCCGTCGTCCCAGCCTCGCAGACTGAAGACATTCTACATGTACTCATAATGCATTATTTGGTTGATGCAGAGCAACACCGCGCTTAGATGCAAAGTTAAACGTTGAATTGATCTCTTATGTATTTCTAAATATAGCTGAGCGTTAACTAGGTACAGGTGCTGGCTCAGACCTCTTTCAGTTTTTTGAAGGACCATTGATGAGATATATGAAGAATTGAAGGAGCAGTTTTCAAATTATCAGTAATCTTTTGACATGTACGTTCTATAGTGTAGGGAACAACTCTTTGAGTTATAACCCACATGTATGAAATAAATTGTAAAAAGATTTTTAACACACCGTTATTTAACTCTATATTATATGTTGAAAAGTACCGTAATTCATTTTTAAAAAACAACAACTTCCTTTATCAATATACGTCTCGATGGGGGATCGAGAACTCGAACAATTTTAAAGGTCGTTTATATTTCACGCTTTCCTTATCATTAGATTTAAATAATTTTAGAATTTTGGAATTTTCCTTTTGGAACCAAATAAAACTTTCCAAGGCTAACATAGATTGCGTAACATGAGACATGAGTCATTTTTTAAAATATGACAGTGCAGAAATTACGGAACATCATCAAAGAAGAAAAGTTAACAGAATAACTAGTTATCGTAGAAAAAACGTGTTTTGCTTGTTTTTTGGAGTGGCAACCCCCTTTTGATGATAGTAGTAGTTTATATTTTGTTTTACGGGTTGCTGTTAGAGTTTTCGTTCTCTGTAACGTAAGTGGTTCAAAAACAGTCTCTCATACGCGTGACGTCTCTATGTCTTGTGACTCATTGTAAAACTTAATACCACGTTGCAACATTAAAAAGCGGAAAGACAGCGCTTTAGCTTATAAGTTTCTATATAAATTTCTCTTAATAACCTGTTGCTATTAAAGAGTCACGGTTGGGGTTCAAGAGCGCTAAAGCGTCTGAAACACAGGGGTAAACAGGAGCTGGTTAGGCGTTGTCTTGTTGCCCTTGGACAATGGAGAGGTGTGGTCTGTCTTGTGTACAGACAGGAACTATTTCAGGGTTAGTAAAGGTCACACGTTCTTGTGACGGAATACACAAACTCAACATGATCTGATTGGCAAGTTGTTCCTGTGTGTTGTAGACAGGAGACAACTGAGCACGGTGACTGATAGCAGTTTGTTTGTCTTGTTATATTCACCAAGGATTTTGTAGACTCTGCCTCCATCAGCGTTCGTGTTCGTGTGCAGAACTCATAATAGAAGTTTGCAAGTTATGCTTACAAGTTTTTAAAAATTCGAATCTACTGACAGACAACTAAACCAGTTCAGCTAGTACAAAGTTAAACTAAAGAAACTAATATAAAACTCAAATAAACTAAATTATCGACGATACTCACTTGGTGTGGTGTATACTGAGCAATTATTTACCAAAGTGGAGCTGGATAGCGATAGATAATCACTAAGTAGCCAAGCCTGCACCAACACTTTTACCTTTACCTCTTGTTGACTAAATTCTGTGAGTTATTGTTAGCTGAAATGAGGTACGTGTCTCCTGCTAATGTATTTTCAAGAATTCAAAGCTGGTGGTTCCGGAATGTATTTAACATATAAACATGACCGGCTCAGATCAGATGATTGTGGCGCGCTGTTATACCAGAGTCAGTCACTTATAGTTATATTATCACTCGTAGCAAGAGAGGGGAGGTATAGAAACCTTTGACCCCGCCTGGCTTCCATTTCAAAATTAAAGATTTGTCTAGCAACGGAAATATATTATCCAGAACAGCTGTAACCTTTAGAATTTTTTTTCTCTCCAGTATCTCTAAACAAAGTATCAACAAGAATCGGACATACAAATCTCAACATCAGGGACTGATATTAATGAAGGTTATAGTTGTTGAGGCATTCGTGTAAAATCTTTCAAAGAAATGTAAAAAAGAAGTTACAAAAAAACTTTGAAAAAGAAACTGAATGCCACTTAATTAAATAGTCTCGGAGCCAACGGGAAGAGCCTTAGAGCCAATCACTGTTAGTTAGGGACAGGAAAAGCCAAAAGGGCGGGCAATGGGCGTGAGGTACAATATTTTCTAGACCGCCTTTTCAAAATTAGCTACCGCTCTTGTCACAGATCTAGAGAGCTCAAATCAGTTTTACAGCTGATGCCGGTCTGACCGCCCGAAACCTCACATTTAGGCTGAAATTATAAATAAACAAAACTTCCTAATTAATTCAACTGTGGCAACGACCATGAGCCATGATCTAGTGGACGTTTTCTTTTTTTCTGTTTTCACTATACACACATTTTTTCATGACAGCGACTTTATAAAAACAACGAGGCTCGAATTGACCAAAATTAAGAACAATTTAAAAATAAGCTCAGGCTGAGGCTCGATAACTAGGAACTGAATTCTTCAGGTAAACCTGACCGATACTCGTAATTTAAAACTTAACAACACCGCATAAAACTCAAAAAGATTCATTGTAATCTGAGCACTATATAAAGATTGTTCAATAAACAATAAAGGTAGTTTGCCTCTAAATTCAGCCGTACAATACATCTGCAGTACGACGCATTTCGTTTTCCAATGCTTGTTGATTTTGTTTCCACTTTAATATAAACCGCTCATAAAAATAAGAACGAGTTAAGAACAAATTTTGAGGCTGAGGCAGCCAAAAAATTAAGAACAGTGAGCCTCGGTAAAATTTACCTTATAGAAAAAAATGCGTGTACCCTTTTCGGCTTTTGTGTTGTGTAGCATGATCGTGCTAAAGTAACTTCGGACCGGGCGGTGTTTCCGTATAAAGTGGAAGATCGAACATTTTCAGATTGGATACTGTGTTGGTAACTAAAACATAAACTTTAACAAGCGCAATTTAATTTTGCCGGTATTTATAGGTTTATAATATAAATGTCAAAAGGCTTTAAACAGTGTTTCAAAGGCACACAGGGCCGGTCTCAAACTCCATTTCACAAATGTAAAGTCTCTTGGACTGTAAAAATTGTCAAATGGAAATTAACAAATATATTTATATAAACATTTGAGGGTGAAATCCTCAACTGTTTGAAAAATTCAGCCTCAGCCCAAACAATAAACGTCTTTTAAAAAGAGAGTACTGTTTTGAATACTTTTTTTTTTGACTGATCACAGTTTTATGCCCTGATATCTATCAAGTAGATCGAGTAGCAAATGGAACAACAAATGATCTTCGCGTGGGTTAGGAATACGATTGTTCCACGGAACAAAAAGATCAGAACAGTTAAATAACATAACCAATAAATAAAGAAAAAAGGGAGCATTTGAATATTTTAGCGATAATTCGAGCGCCTAAAGTTATGCAAATACAGTGAGCACTATCATTATGTGTATGCAAGCCTTGGCCATTTTTCTCTAGTACTTCCCTGAAAATGCTCGGTGCTTGTGTTTACGACCACCCCTTCAAGTGTTAACCTGAAGTAATAAATGTATCAACTCAACTGAAAACGGTTTAGCGCTTGATTGCGACAGAAGCTAGGTGATTTCTAAAAGACCACCGTGTTTCTTTGGAATCTGTTGCTGGAGCCACATCTATACCTTTCGCCGAGTTAGTCGTGGTCACAGGTCAGACACCAGACGTCGTGCCAAGTGCTTTGTATTGCCACAAATCAAATCACCTTATGTTCATATCGAACAGTTTACCAGCAAAACTTGAAAGCTAGTTGATAATCACAAGAAAATAAAATAATTAGTTTTTTTAGTTCATTATATCAAATGCCATTTATGGATTGTCTGTCTTCGGTTCTCTTGAAGGTGTATACCTATGCAAATGAGAATGTGTTGACAAATTTATTGCAAGTTACTCCTAAAACGCTCACGCGACGGCGTGGTTCGAGAATTTTATTCACCATACTTATTTTCTCATATTTTTCATGATTTTAGGTTGAACCTTTTTTTAACTTTTATAAAACTTGATGAATTTCAGTGTACGAAAATTTCCGAAATATATATATATATATTTCTTTAACTTAGAGCCATTACTTTTAAATATAACTGTTTTGCTATTCTTTTTCAGCGACATATATAGTTTATGTCTGTTCAGATTTGAATGTGTTTAGATGATTCGGAATCTCGACCTCCTGCGCGCGACGCATAATCGAACAACTGAGACTGAGAGCTTCGGCCTGATATTACTGTGGTGAGAAGATAGGTTTTATTTCATGTACCTCTACAGCTGAAAGCATTTAAGCTTTTCCAAAGATAATAATTACATCATTTAGAAATAGAATAATACGTAGAAGGCTCTTCGAAAATTTGATCTTCTCTTGTCAGTATAAAATATCGTATCCTGCGCGTCCATGCAAGACCCTTCATATAATACTGCGCGTCCATGCAATACCCTTCATATAATACTGCTGGTTACATGAAACGTTAAAATAATAGTTT